>JAXIVJ010012689.1:0-39541 GCA_036785665.1 Chirona hameri | reverse complement strand
ATTCCGTATTCCGTATTACGTATCCCGTTCCCGTTCCCGTATCCGTTCCCGTATCCCGTTCCCGTATCCCGTTCCCGTATCCCGTTCCCGTATCCAATTCCCGTATCCCGTTCCCGTATCCCGTTACCGTATCCCGTTACCGTATCCCGTTACCGTATCCTGTTACCGTATCCGTTACCGTATCCCGTTACCGTATCCAGTTACCGTATCCTGTTACCGTATCCCGTTACCGTATCTTGTTACCGTATCCCGTTACCGTATCCCGTTACCGTATCCCGTTACCGTATCCCGTTCCCGTATCCCGTTCCCGTATCTCGTTCCCGTATCCAGTTCCCGTATCCCGTTCCCGTATTCCGTTCCCGTCTCCAGTACTCGTATCCCGTTCCCGTATCCGTTCCCGTATCTCGTTTCCCGTTCCCGTATCCCGTTCCCGTATCCCGTTCCCGTATCCGTTCCCGTTCCCGTTCCGTATCCCGTTCCCGTATCCCGTTCCCGTATCCCGTTCCCGTATCCGTTCCCGTTCCCGTTCCCGTATCTCCCCGGGAGGGAGGTGCGACGTCAGCTAATCATGCGCTCATTGATGAATTTGACTGCGGCAGTGTCAGTCTTGGGCAAACTTAAGCGATGCTATTTTATTCGACGAAATTATTTCGCAACGTTAGCGTCGGTAATCGTTTACGTTTGACTTCATCATAAGTTACCTATGAACGATCTACATAATATTTTGGGTGGATATAGGTCAGCAAGAACGGCGCTATCC
Source organism: Chirona hameri (assembly GCA_036785665.1). Classification (NCBI taxonomy): domain Eukaryota; kingdom Metazoa; phylum Arthropoda; class Thecostraca; order Balanomorpha; family Balanidae; genus Chirona; species Chirona hameri. Next base: position 38,781 of record JAXIVJ010012689.1, on the reverse strand, counting down.
GTCTGTGTAAATTTGCCGGTCACGTTTGTCCTCGTTTTGGGTGTTACGGCGGTGTGAAGGATTAAATTGTCCAAAAATATTGCATTTAAACTTTAACGCCAAAATATTAGTTACACAGCTTTGAGTAACACATATAATTTGAAGACGGTCACTGCGCCTGCAAAATGGGCCCGGATCAGCGTTCTACAGCGAATAGTTTCCGAGCACCAATTTAAATCCTGAATAGGCCAATTTTATCATTAAAGTGATCACAACTTTGCACTTGGCACGTGCATCGCTCTGGACGACACCCTATGCGCAAGGCCAATCGATTATCTATCACATAGTGTTGCTCGCATATAGCTGCGATTCTCGGTTGCCGAGCAAGCGGCCGGGGAACCGGGCGAAACTTGTCCGATTTTCGCGATTTCCGAATGACTCGTTTCCCATGTTAAACGAATGGCGCACGCGCGCACGTGCCGACGCCGCACCTTTAGTTTTTTTTAAGCTGAAAATTTAATACGACCTGTTGAATCACGGGATCCAAAAGTGCTGAAAAAAAATCACGTTGATAACTCATCAGACGACTGCACAGGAACCGATTTAGGGCGTCACTCCGGCGGCGGCGGCGGCGGCGGGTCATCTTTTAGGATTTATAATATGTCCTTTATTGCGCGATGCGCAATTTATATAGCCAGCTTATTTATATATGTTAGCCGTTTCCAGTGTCCCGTATTCCGTATTCAGTATTCCATATTCATTATTCCGTATTCCGTATTCCGTATTCCGTATTCCGTATTCCGTATCTCGTATTCCGTATTCTGTATTCCGTATCCCGGTCCCGTATCCCGTTCCCGTATCCCGTTCCCGTATCCCGTTCCCGTATCCCGTTCCCGTATCCCGTTCCCGTATCCCGTTCCCGTATCCCGTTCCCGTATCCCGTTCCCGTATCCCGTTCCCGTATCCCGTTCCCGTATCTCGTTCCCGTATCCCGTTCCCGTATCCAATTCCCGTATCCCGTTCCCGTATCCCGTATCCCGTTTCCGTATACCGTTTCCGTGTACCGTTTCTGTATACCGTTTTCATATCCCGTTCCCGTATCCCGTTCCCGTATCCCGTTCCCGTATCCCGTTCCCGTATCCCGTTCCCGTATCCCGTTCCCGTATCCCGTTCCCGTATCCCGTTCCCGTATCCCGTTCCCGTATCCCGTTCCCGTATCCCGTTCACGTATTCCGCTCCCGTATCATGTTCCCGTATCCCGTTCCCGTATCCTGTTCCCGTATCCCGTTCCCGTATCCCGTTCCCGTATCCCGTATCCCGTATCCCGTATCCCGTTCCCGTATCCCGTTCCCGTATCCCGTTCCCGTATCCCGTTCCCGTTCCCGTATCCCGTTCCTCGTTCCCCGTTCCCGTATCCCGTTCCTGTATCCCGTTCCCGTATCCCGTTCTCGTATCCCGTTCCCGTATCCCGTTCCCGTATCCCGTTCCCGTATCCCGTTCCCGTATCCTGTTCCCGTATCCCGTTCCCGTATCCCTTTCCCGTATCCCGTTCCCGTATCCCGTTCCTCGTATCCCGTTCCCGTATCCCGTTCCCGTATCCCGTTCCCATATCCCGTACCCATATCCCATTCCCGTATCCCGTTCCCGTATCCCGTTCCCGTATCCCGTTCCCGTATCCCGTTCCCGTATCCCGTTCCCGTATCCCGTTCCCGTATCCCGTTCCCGTATCCCGCTCCCGTAGCCCGCTCCCGTAACCCGCTCCCGTATCTCATTCCCGTATCTCGTACACCGTTCCGATATCTCCTTACCATATCTAGTTAACGTATCTCATTCCCGTATCCTGTTCCCGTATCTCGTTCCAGCATCACTTTGTCGTACCCCAGTTTCCGTATCTTGTTGCCGCATTTCGCTCCCATATCTTCTTACCGTATCTCGTTCCCGTGTCACAGTCTCTGCCAAAACATTTTAGCGGTTTACATGCCTGAAATATGTCAGCCGGCTTCAACAAAATCTCCCCGGGAGGGAGGTGCGACGTCTGCTAGTCATGCGCTCATTGATTAATTTGACTGCGGCAGTGTCAGTTTTGGGCAAACTTAAACGATGCTATTTTATTCGACGCAATTATTTCGCAATGTTAGCGTCGGTAATCGTTTACGTTTGACTTCAGCATAAGTTACCTATGAGCGATTTACATAATATTTTGGGTGGACATAGGTCAGCAAGAACGACGCTATCCGTCTGTGTAAATTTTTCGGTCAAGTTTGTCCTCGTTTTGGGTGTTACGGCGGTGTGAAGTATTAAATGGTCCAAAAATATTGCATTTCAACTTCAACGCCAAAATATTAGTCTCACAGCTTTGAGTAACACATATAATTTGAAGACGGTCACTGCGCCTGAAAAATGGTGCCCGGTTCAGCCTTCTACGTCGAACGGTTTCCGAGCACCAATTTAAATCCTGAATAGGCCAATTTTATCATTCAAGTGGTCACAACTTTGCACGTGGCACGCGCATCGTTCTCAACGACATTTTATACGCCAGGCCAATCGATTATCTATCACATAGTGTTGCTCGCATACCGCTGCGAATCTTTGGTTGCCGAGCAAGCGGCCGGGGAACCGGGCGAAACTTGCCCGTTTTTCGCGATTTCCGAATGTCGCGTTTCCCATGTTAAACGAACGGCGCACGTGCGCACGCGCCGACACCGCACCGTCTGTCGGATCGTCACCAAAACTTGATACGACCTGTTGAATCACGAGTCCCAAAAGTGCTGAAAAAAATCACCCTCATAACTCATCAGACGGCTGCACAGGAACCGATTTAGGGCGTCACCCCGGCGGCGGCGGGTCATCTTTTAGGATTTATAATATAGGGACTAGATAGGGACTAGATGGCCTTTATTGCGCGATGCGCAATCTATATAGCCAGCTAATTTATATATGCTAGCCGTTTCCCGTATCCCGTATTCCGTATTCCGTATTCCGTATCTCGTATTCCGTATTCCGTATCCCGTTCCCGTATCCCGTTCCCGTATCCCGTTCCCGTATCCCGCTCCCGTATCCCGTTCCCGTATCCCTTTCCCGTATCCCGTTCCCGTATCCCGTTCCCGTATCCTGTATCCCGTATCCCGTATCCCGTCTCCCGTTTTCGTATCCAGTTCCCATATCCAGTTCCATATCCCGTTCCCGTATCCCGTTCCCGTATCCCGTTCCCGTATCCTGTCCCCGTATCCCGTCCCCGTATCCCGATCCCGTATCCCGTTCCGTATCTCGTTCCGTATCCCGTACCTGTATCCCGTACCTGTATCTCGTGCCCGTAACTCGTTCCCGTATCCCGTATCCCGCTTCCATATCCCGTTCCGGTATCGTGTTCTGGTATCCTGTTCCGGTATCCTGCTCCGTTATCCCGTTCCCGTATCCCGTTCCTGTATCCAGTTCCCGTATCCCGTTCCCGTATTCCGTTCCCGTATCCCGTTCCCGTATCCCGTTCCCGTATCCCGTTCCCGTCTCCCATTCCCGTACCCCGTTCCCGTATCCCTTTCCCGTATCCCGTTCCCGTATCCCGTTCCCGTATCCCGTTCCCGTATCCCGTTCCCGTACCCCGTTCCCGTACCCCGTTCCCGTACCCCGTTCCCGTATCCCGTTCCTGTATCCGTATCCCTTTCCTGTATCCCGTTCCCGTATCCCGTTCCCGTATCCCGTTCCCGTATCCCGTTCCCTTATCCCGTTCCGTATCCCGTTCCCGTATCCCGTTCCCCTAACCCGTTTCCGTATCCCGTTCCCGTATCCCGTTCCCGTATCCCGTTCCTGTATCCCGTTCCTGTATCCCGTTCCCGTATGCCGTTCCCGTATCCCGTTCCCGTATTCTGTTACCGCATCCCGTTCCCGTATTCCGTTCAAGTATCCCGTTCCCGTATCCCGTATCCCGTACCCGTATCCCATTCCCGTATCCCGTTCCTGTATCCCGTTCCCGTATCCCGTTACCATATCCCGTTCCCGTATACCGTTCCGTATACCGTTGCCGTATCCCGTTCCCGTTTCCCGCTCCCGTATCCCGCTCCTGTATCCCGCTCCCGTATACCGCTCCCGTATACCGCTCCCGTATCCCGTTCCATATCCTGCTGCCGTATCCTGTTCCCGTATCGCGTTCCCGTATAGTGTTCCGTATCCCGTATCCCGTTCCCGTATCCAGTTCCCGTATCTCGTTCCAGTATCCCGTTCCAGTATCCCGTTCCAGTATCCCGTTCCAGTATCCCGTATCCCGTTCCCGTATCCCGTTCCCGTATCCCGTTCCCGTATCCCGGTCCCGTATCCCGGTCCCGTATCCCGTTCCCGTATCTCGTTTCCGTATCCCGTTACCCTATCCCGTTACCCCTATCCCGTTACCCTATCCGATTAGCCTATCCCGTTACCCTATCCCGTTACCCTACCCCGTTACCCTATCCCGTTACCCTCCCGTTACCCTATCCCGTTACCCTATCCCGTTACCCTATCCCTTTACCCTATCCCGTTACCCTATCCCGTTCCCGTATCTCGTTCTCGTATCCCGTTCTCGTATCCCGTTCCCGTATTTCGTTCCCGTATTCCGTTCCCGTATCCCGTTCCCGTATCCCGTTCCCGTAACCCATATCCTGTTCCCGTATGCCATTCTCGTATGCCATTCCCGTATCCCATTCCCGTATCCCATTCCCGTATACCATTCCCGTATTCCATTCCCGTATCCCATTCCCGTATCCCATTCCCGTATCCTAATCCCGTATCCCATTCCCGTATCCCATTCCCGTATCCCATTTCTGTATCCCATTCCCGTATCCCATTCCCGTATCCCATTCCCGTATCCCATTCCCGTATCCCATTCCCGTATGCCGTTGCCGTATCCCGTTCCAGTATCCCGCATCGCGCTCCCACTCCAGTCCCCGTTCCCGTATCGCGCTCCCACTCCAGTCCCCGTTCCCGTATCCCGTTTCCGTATCTTGTTTACGTATCCCATTCTCTTATCACGTTCCTGTATCCCGTTCCCGTATCCTGTTCCCGTATCCCGTTCCCGTATCCCGCTCCCGTATCCCGCTCCCGTATCCCGCTCCCGTATCCCGCTCCCGTATCCCGCTCCCGTATCCCGCTCCCGTATCCCGCTCCCGTATCCCGCTCCCGTATCTTATTCCCGTATCTAGTACACCGTTCCGATATCGGAACCATATCTAGTTACCGCATCTCATTCCCGTATCCTGCTCCCGTATCTGGTTCCAGCATCCCTTTCTCGTACCCAGTTTCCGTATCTTGTTGCCGTATTTCGTTCCCATATGTTCTTACCGTATCTCGTTCCCGTGTCGCAGTCTCTGCCAAAACATTTTAGCGGTTTACATGCCTGAAATATGTCAACCGGCTTCAACAAAATCTCCCCGGGAGGGAGGTGCGACGTCAGCTAGTCATGCGCTCATTGATGAATTTGACTGCGGCAGTGTCAGTCTTGGGCAAACTTAAACGATGCTATTTTATTCGACGCAATTATTTCGCAACGTTAGCGTCGGTAATCGTTTACGTTTGACTTCAGCATAAGTTACCTATGAGCGATTAGCAGAATATTTTGGGTGGATATAGGTCAGCAAGGACGGCGCTATCCGTCTGTGTAAATTTTCCGGTCAAGTTTGTCTTCATGTTGGGTGTTACGGCGGTGTGAAGCATTAATTGGTCCAAAATTATTGCATTTCAACTTCAACGCCAAAATATTAGTCACACAGCTTTGAGTAACAAATATAATTTGAAGACGGTCTCTGCACCTGCAAAATGGTGCCCGGAACAGCGTTCTACGTCAAACAGTTTCCGAGCACCAATTGAAATCCTGAATATGCCAATTGTATCATTAAAGTGGTCATAACTTTGCACGTGGCACGCACATCGTTCTCAACGGCATCTTATACGCCAGGCCAATCGATTATCTATCACAAAGTATTTATCGCATACCGCTGCGACTCTTGGTTGCCGAGCAAACGGCCGGGGAACCGCGAGGAACTTGCCCGTTTTTCGCGATTTCCGAATGTCGCGTTTCCCATGTTAAACGAATGGTGCACGCGCGCACGCGCCGACGCCGCACCGTCGGTCTTATTAAGCTGAAAATTGAATACGACCTGTTGAATCACGGGACCCAAAAGTCCTGAAAAAAACACCCTCATAGCTCATCAGACGGCTGCACAGGAACCGATTTAGGGCGTCACTCCGGCGGCGGCGGCGGGTCATCTTTTAGGATTTATATCTCTACTAGAGGGCCTGTATTGCGCGATGCGCAATTTATATAGCCAGCTAATTTATATATGCTAGTCGTTTCCCGTATTCCGTATTCCGTATATCGTATTCCGTATTCAGTATCCCGTTCCCGTTCCCGTATCCCGTATCCCGTTCCCGTATCCCGTTCCCGTATCCAGTTCCCGTATCCCGTTCCCGTATCCCGTTCCCGTATCCTGTTCCCGTATCCCGTTCCCATATCCCGTTCCCGTATCCCGTTTCCGTATCCCTTTACCCTATCCCGTTCCCGCATCCCGTTCCCGTATCCCGTTCCCCTATCTCGTTCTCGTATCCAGTTCCCGTATTCCGTTCCCGTATTCCGTTCCCGTATTCCGTTCCCGTATTCCGTTCCCGTATTCCGTTCCCGTATTCCGTTCCCGTATCCCGTTTCCGTATCTTGTTTATGTATTCCATTCCAGTTTCACGTTCCTGTATCACGTTCCCGTATCACGTTCCCGTATCACGTTCCTGTATCACGTTCCCGTATCCCGTTCCCGTATGCCGTTCCCGTATCCCGCTCCCGTATCTTATTCTTGTATCTAGTACACCGTTCCGATATCTCCTTACCATATCTAGTTACCGCATCTTATTCCCGTATCCTGTTCCCGTATCTGGTTCCAGCATCCCTTTCTCGTACCCAGTTTCCGTATCTTGTTGCCGTATTTCGTTCCCATATCTTCTTACCGTATCTCGTTCCCGTGTCGCAGTCTCTGCCAAAACATTTCAGCGGTTTACATGCCTGAAATATGTCAACCGGCTTCAACAAAATCTCCCCGGGAGGGAGGTGCGACGTCTGCTAGTCTTGCGCTCATTGATGAATTTGACTGGGGCAGTGTCATTCTTGGGCAAACTTAAATGATGCTATTTTATTCGACGCAATTATTTCGCAACGTTAGCGTCGGTAATCGTTTACGTTTGACTTCAGCATAAGTTACCTATGAGCGATTTACATAATATTTTGGGTGGATATAGGTCAGCAAGAACGGCGCTATCCGTCTGTGTAAATTTGCCTGACAAGTTTGTCCTCGTTTTGGGTGTTACGGCGGTGTGAAGGATTAAATTGTCCACAAATATTGCATTTCAACTTCAACTCCAAAATATTAGTCACACAGCTTTGAGAAACACATATAATTTGAAGACGGTCGCTGCGCCTGCAAAATGGTGCCCGGTTCAGCCTTCTACGTCGAATGGTTTCCGAGCACCAATTTAAATCCTGAATATGCCAATTGTATCATGAAAGTGGTCACCACTTTGCATGTGGCACGCGCATCGCTCTGGACGACATCCTATACGCAAGGCCAATCGATTATCTATCACCTAGTGTTGCTTGTATATCGCTGCGACTCTCGGTTGACGAGCAAACGGCCGGGGAACCGAGCGAAACTTGCACGTTTTTTTGCGATTTCAGAATCTCGCGTTTCTCTTGTTAAACGAATGGCGCACGCGCGCGTGTGCTGACTCCGCACCGTCGGTCCGATCGACACAAAAATGTGATACGACCTGTTGAATCACATGACCCAAAAGTCCTGAAAAAAATCACCCTCATAACTCATCAGACCGCTGTACAGGAACCGATTTAGGGAGTCACTCCGGCGGCGGCGGCGGCGGCGGCGGGTCATCTTTTAGGATTTATAATATAGAGATAATATAGGGATACTAGAGGGCCCGTATTGCGCGATGCGCAATTTATATAGCCAGCTTATTTATATACGCTAGCCGTTTCCGGTATCCCCTATTCCGTATCCATTATTTCGTATTCATTATTCCGTATTCATTATTCTGTATTCCGTATTTCGTATTCCGTATCTCGTTTCTCGTATTATGTATTCCGTATTCCGTATTCCGTATTACGTATTACGTATCCCGTTTCCGTGTACCGTTTCTGTATACCGTTTTCGTATCCCGTTCCCGGATCCCGTTCCCGTATACCGCTCCCGTATCCCGTTCCCTATCCTGTTCCCGTATCGCGTTTCTGTATACCGTTCCGTATCCCATTCCCCTATCCCGTGTCCCGTTCCCGTATCCCGTTCCCGTATCCCGTTCCCGTATCCCGTTCCCGTATCCCGTTCCCGTATCCCGTTCCCGTATCCCGTTCCCGTATCCCGTTCCCGTATCCCGTTCCCGTATCCCGTTCCCGTATCCCGTTCCCGTATCCCGTTCCCGTATCCCGTTCCCGTATCCCGTTCCCCTATCCCGTTCCCGTATACTGTTCCCGTATTCCGTTCTCGTATTCCGTTCCCGTATTCCGTTCCCGTATTCCGTTCCGGTATTCCGTTCCCGTATTCTGTTCCCGTATTCCGTTCCCGTATTCCGTTCCCGTATTCCGTTCTCGTATTCAGTTCCCGTATTCCGTTCCGTATCCCGTTTCCGTATCTTGTTTCTGTATTCCATTCCCGTTTCACGTTCCCGTATCACGTTCCTGTATCACGTTCCCGTATCCAGTTCCAGTATCCTGCTCCCGTATCTTATTCCCGTATCTAGTACACCGTTCTGATATCTCCTTACCATATCTAGTTACCGCATCTTATTCCCGTATCCTGTTCCCGTATCTCGTCCCAGCATCCCTTTCTCGTACCCAGTTTCCGTATCTTGTTGCCGTATTTCGTTCCGATATCTTCTTACCGTATCTTGTTCCCGTGTCGCAGTCTCTGCCAAAACATTTTAGCGGTTTACATGCCTGAAATATGTCAACCGGCTTCAACAAAATCTCCCCGGGAGGGAGGTGCGACGTCTGCTAGTCATGCGCTCATTGATGAATTTGACTGCGGCAGTGTCAGTCTTAGGCAAACTTAAATGATGCTATTTTATTCGACGCAATTATTTCGCAACGTTAGCGTCGGTAATCGTTTACGTTTGACTTCAGCATAAGTTACCTATGAGCGATTTACATAATATTTTGGGTGGATATAGGTCAGCAAGAACGGCGCTATCCGTCGGTGTAAATTTGCCGGACAAGTTTGTCCTTGTTTTGGGGGTTACGGCGGTGTGAAGGATTAAATTGTCCAAAAATATTGCATTTCAAATCCCACTCCAAAACATTAGTCACACAGCTTTGAGTAACACATATAATTTGAAGACGGTCGCTGCGCCTGCAAAATGGTGCCCGGTTCAGCCTTCTACGTCGAACGGTTTCCGAGCACCAATTTAAATCCTGAATATGCCAATTTTATCATGAAAGTGGTCACAACTTTGCCTGTGGCACGCGCATCGCTCTGGACGACATCCTATACGCAAGGCCAATCGATTATCTATCACATAGTGTTGCTCGCATATCGCTGGGACTTTCGGTTGCCGAGCAATCGGCCGGGGAACCGCTTGGAACTTGCCCATTTTTCGCGATTTCACAATGTCGCGTTTCCCATGTTAAACGAATGGCGCACGCGCGCACGTGCCGACGCCGCACCCTTTGTCGGATCAACACCAAAACTTGACACGACCTGTTGAATCACGGGACCCAAAAGTCCTGAAAAAATCACTCTCATAACTCATCAGACGGCTGCACAGGAACCGATTTAGGGCGTCACTCCGGCGGCGGCGGCGGCGGCGGCGGCGGCGGGTCATCTTTTAGGATTTACTAGAGGGCCTGTATTGCGCGATGCGCAATCTATATAGCCAGCTAATTTATATATGCTAGCCGTTTCCCGTATCCCGTATTCCGTATTCCGTATCACGTTCCCGTTCCCGTTCCCGTTCCCGTTCCCGTTCCCGTATCCCGTTCCCGTATCCTGTATCCCGTATCCCGTCCCCCTATCCCGTATCACGTTCTCGTATCCAGTTCCCGTATCCCGTTCCCGTATCCCGTCCCCGTATCCCGTCCCCGTATCCCGTCCCCGTATCCCGTCCCCGTATCCCGTTCCCGTATCCCGTTCTGTATCCTGTTCCGTATCCCGTACCTGTATCCTGTACCTGTATCCCGTACCTGTATCCCGTACTTGTATACCGTACCTGTATCTCGTTCCCGTATCTCGTTCCCGTATCCCGTACCCCGCTTCCATATCCCGTTCCGGTATCGTGTTCCGGTATCCTGTTCCGGTATCCTGTTCCGGTATCCTGCTCCGGTATCCCGTCCCGTATCCCATTCCCGTATCCCATTCCCGTATCCCATTCCCGTATCCCATTCCCGTATCCTATTCCCGTATCCCAGTCCCGTATCCCATTCCCGTCTCCCATTCCCGTACCCCGTTCCCGTATCCCATTCCCGTATCCCATTCCCGTATCCCATTCCCGTATCCCATTCCCGTATCCCATTCCCGTATCCCATTCCCGTATCCCATTCCCGTATCCCATTCCCGTATCCCATTCCCGTATCCCATTCCCGTATCCCATTCCCGTATCCCATTCCCGTATTCAATTCCCGTATCCCATTCCCGTATCCCATTCCCGTATCACATTCCCGTATCACATTCCCGTATCCCCTTGCCATATCCCGTTCCAATATCCCGTATCGCGCTCCCACTCCAGTCCCCGTTCCCGTATCCCGTTTCCGTATCTTGTTTATGTATTCCATTCCAGTTTCACGTTCCTGTATCACGTTCCCGTATCACGTTCCCGTATCACGTTCCTGTATCACGTTCCCGTATCCCGTTCCCGTATGCCGTTCCCGTATCCCGCTCCCGTATCTTATTCTTGTATCTAGTACACCGTTCCGATATCTCCTTACCATATCTAGTTACCGCATCTTATTCCCGTATCCTGTTCCCGTATCTGGTTCCAGCATCCCTTTCTCGTACCCAGTTTCCGTATCTTGTTGCCGTATTTCGTTCCCATATCTTCTTACCGTATCTCGTTCCCGTGTCGCAGTCTCTGCCAAAACATTTCAGCGGTTTACATGCCTGAAATATGTCAACCGGCTTCAACAAAATCTCCCCGGGAGGGAGGTGCGACGTCTGCTAGTCTTGCGCTCATTGATGAATTTGACTGGGGCAGTGTCATTCTTGGGCAAACTTAAATGATGCTATTTTATTCGACGCAATTATTTCGCAACGTTAGCGTCGGTAATCGTTTACGTTTGACTTCAGCATAAGTTACCTATGAGCGATTTACATAATATTTTGGGTGGATATAGGTCAGCAAGAACGGCGCTATCCGTCTGTGTAAATTTGCCTGACAAGTTTGTCCTCGTTTTGGGTGTTACGGCGGTGTGAAGGATTAAATTGTCCACAAATATTGCATTTCAACTTCAACTCCAAAATATTAGTCACACAGCTTTGAGAAACACATATAATTTGAAGACGGTCGCTGCGCCTGCAAAATGGTGCCCGGTTCAGCCTTCTACGTCGAATGGTTTCCGAGCACCAATTTAAATCCTGAATATGCCAATTGTATCATGAAAGTGGTCACCACTTTGCATGTGGCACGCGCATCGCTCTGGACGACATCCTATACGCAAGGCCAATCGATTATCTATCACATAGTGTTGCTTGTATATCGCTGCGACTCTCGGTTGACGAGCAAACGGCCGGGGAACCGAGCGAAACTTGCACGTTTTTCGCGATTTCACAATCTCGCGTTTCTCTTGTTAAACGAATGGCGCACGCGCGCGTGTGCTGACTCCGCACCGTCGGTCCGATCGACACAAAAATGTGATACGACCTGTTGAATCACATGACCCAAAAGTCCTGAAAAAAATCACCCTCATAACTCATCAGACCGCTGTACAGGAACCGATTTAGGGAGTCACTCCGGCGGCGGCGGCGGCGGCGGCGGGTCATCTTTTAGGATTTATAATATAGAGATAATATAGGGATACTAGAGGGCCTGTATTGCGCGATGCGCAATTTATATAGCCAGCTTATTTATATACGCTAGCCGTTTCCGGTATCCCCTATTCCGTATCCATTATTTCGTATTCATTATTCCGTATTCATTATTCTGTATTCCGTATTTCGTATTCCGTATCTCGTTTCTCGTATTATGTATTCCGTATTCCGTATTCCGTATTACGTATTACGTATCCCGTTTCCGTGTACCGTTTCTGTATACCGTTTTCGTATCCCGTTCCCGTATCCCGTTCCCGTATCCCGTTCCCGTATCCCGTTCCCGTATCCCGTTCCCGTATCCCGTTCCCGTATCCCGTTCCCGTATCCCGTTCCCGTATCCCGTTCCCGTATCCCGTTCCCGTATCCCGTTCCCGAATCCCGTTCCCGTATCCCGTTCCCGTATTCCGCTCCCGTATCATGTTCCCGTATCCCGTTCCCCGTTCCCCGTTCCCGTATCCCGTTCCTGTATCCCGTTCCCGTATCCCGTTCTGGTATCCCGTTCCCGTATCCCGTTCCCGTATCTCGTTCCCGTATCCCGTTCCCGTATCCCGTTCCCGTATCCCGTTCCCGTATCCCGTTCCCATATCCCGTACCTATATCCCATTCCCGTATCCCGTTCCCGTATCCCGTTCCTGTATCCCGTTCCCGTATCCCGTTCCTGTATCCCGTTCCCGTATCCCGTTCCCGTATCCCGTTCCCGTATCCCGTTCCCGTATCCCGTTCCCGTATCCCGTTCCCGTATCCCGTTCCCGTATCCCGCTCCCGTATCCCGCTCCCTTATCTTATTCCCGTATCTAGTACACCGTTCCGATATCTCCTTACCATATCTAGTTACCGCATCTCATTCCCATATCCTGTTTCCGTATCTCGTTCCAGCATCCCTTTCTCATACCCAGTTTCCGTATCTTGTTGCCGTATTTCGTTCCCATATCTTCTTACCGTATCTCGTTCCCGTGTCGCAGTCTCTGCCAAAACATTTTAGCGGTTTACATGCCAGAAATATGTCAACCGGCTTCAACAAAATCTCCCAGGGGTAAAAAATAACGCCAACTCGACAACGTCGTTGGTAGCAAATCAGCGTTACACCAAACGATGATTTGTAGCAAAACTGGCCAATTCCAAGACACACAAATTACACTATCATTGCTGCGGTATATGCATGAATGAGTCACTTTCTGGTTTGTGTAGATCCTGTACACTTATGGGGCTGTTTTGTATCTTCACTGCTGGTTGATTTCTGTTTTCTGGAGATATTTTGAAATGTAATAAGTTGCTAGCCAGAAATGGGAAAATATCACCACAAATGAGCAAATATCACAAGGTTCTCGCAAAATCTAGAGACTTTAAACGTACCATTTAAGGCAATCTCACCTACCCAAGATAGAGAATATTGTAGCAAAAAACACCAACATGAATCGACCGAGAGTGAAACAGTGTGTACATTTTTGTATCACGCATAATACGAATAAAGGACATCACATTTTACTTCAAAATATTCCAATATCTTTTAATAAAATGTTTTTTTAAAGTTCTTATCAGGCCATATTAAACAAAATGTTTGTAACGCAATGAAGCGTAGAGATTTCAAGAGTCTGCTTTTTATGGTACACTATCACTACAAGTTAGGGCGGTCGGGCGACCGGCCATGTCGGGCGGCTTTCGCTAGGATGCGACCCCGGCCGCTCCCTAGTATGATTCGTATTTGTCCGGAAGTAGGCAGCGTGACTGTGAAAACTGGGCTGACGTGGAGAAGGGAACGTGTGGGACACATTTGGCGCCTTCCTCGGAAACTGTGAGTGCGGAATTAACCTACAATCGCTCAAGAAGCTTTGTTCTTCTGACAAACCTTGTCGCGCCAGTGACTGTCCTTGTCGTGCCTGTGAAGTCATTTATGAAGAAAGACCACCCTCAAGTCATTGATAAACTCCAAATTGAACGAAGTTTACGTGACCGTCGTCTGATTCCCAACTTTCTGGACCTTTTTCAAGAAATCGGCAAAAGACTCAAAACTATATTCTTCAGGCGGACGATGGGTGTATGAACACCGACATCAATCTGCCGACACCCGCCTCCCCCGTCAACCCCTCCCCAATGTCGCCCACCGCGGCCCGACAACGGGCCCGAATAACCCTCAGCCGAACCGGGTCGGTCGGCCGCCGCCGTTAACGACGACCTTGGGACGGCGGCGACGCAGGACAGCCGGCCGACGGCGACTGAGGCGGAGGGGATGCAGCCGCAGGGGTGGAAGCATGGTGACGGATCCAGGGGGGGACATGGCCCCCTATTCCTCCTGAAATCGGCGCAAATTTGATACATTTCCTGAGATAATATAAATTCTAAGCAATTTTTACTAAGGAAAGTTAGTTTTAAATCAGTTATCGATGCACAAGCAAGCGAAATCCGATGAGTTTTCATAATTGTGTGATACTTTTCGGGATTCCCCCCCCCCCAATTTACCCAAACCACCCATTCTGGATCCGCCTGTGGGTGGAAGGAAGGGGAAATGGAGGTAGATAATGGAAGGCAATCAATATAGGCAATTACATGGATATATTGGATACGTCGTCTGGATGAATGTTGGAAGGCAGAATATAGTCGTCTGTTCTATTGTAAATGTTGAACTTGTTTTGACTTTAAATCAACAAGTGGGTGACAATACCATGAGGGTACGAGTCACGATTAGCTTGGTGTCTAGGTGGGTAGATCGGCACTTGGGTATAACAATAAGCCTGGCGTAGCTGCAAAAGGACCGGTTAAATAACGTTGCAACACCTGCTAAACTGCTTGCCAGTTTTTTTTTCTCTCTCGAATTTTCGCACTAGCAGATATAAACATTTGCACTCAACAAAATGGAAATGTAGCAATTGAAATGTGTATAAATGTAGTTTCGATGAGAATGTAATGAAACTCGATAAAAAGTAGCTTCGATGAAAAAGTGTAACAAAATTGGCCTCCGTCAAATTCGGTTGGTAGCAAATTTTACCTTTTTTACCCCTGCATTCCCATATCCTGTTCCCGTATCTCGTTCCAGCATCCCTTTCTCGTACCCAGTTTCCGTATCTTGTTGCCGTATTTCGTTCCCATATCTTCTTACCGTATCTCGTTCCCGTGTCGCAGTCTCTGCCAAAACATTTTAGCGGTTTACATGCCTGAAATATGTCAACCGGCTTCAACAAAATCTCCCTGGGAGGGAGGTGCGACGTCTGCTAGTCATGCGCTCATTGATTAATTTGACTGCGGCAGTGTCAGTCTTGGGCAAACTTAAACGATGCTATTTTATTCGACGAAATTATTTCGCAATGTTAGCGTCGGTAATCGTTTACGTTTGACTTCAGCATAAGTTACCTATGAGCGATTTACATAATATTTTGGGTGGATATAGGTCAGCAAGAACAACGCTATCCGTCTGTGTAAATTTTCCGGTCAAGTTTGTCCTCGTTTTGGGTGTTACGGCGGTGTGAAGTATTAAATGGTCCAAAAATATTGCATTTCAACTTCAACGCCAAAATATTAGTCTCACAGCTTTGAGTAACAAATATAATTTGAAGACGGTCACTGCGCCTGCAAAATCGTGCCCGGCTCAGCCTTCTACGTCGAACGGTTTCCGAGCACCAATTTAAATCCTGAATAGGCCAATTTTATCATTCAAGTGGTCACAACTTTGCACGTGGCACGCGCATCGTTCTCAACGACATTTTATACGCCAGACCAATCGATTATCTATCACATAGTGTTGCTCGCATACCGCTGCGAATCTTGGTTGCCGAGCAAGCGGCCGGGGAACCGGGCGAAACTTGCCCGTTTTTCGCGATTTCCGAATGTCGCGTTTCCCATGTTAAACGAATGGCGCACGTGCGCACGCGCCGACGCCGCACCGTCGGTCGGATCGACACCAAAACTTGATACGACCTGTTGAATCACGAGACCCAAAAGTCCTCAAAAAATCACTCTCATAACCTATCAGACGACTGCACAGGAACTGATTTAGGGCGTCACTCCGGCGGCGGCGGGTCATCTTTTAGGATTTACTAGATGGCCTTTATTGCGCGATGCGCAATTTATATAGCCAGCTAATTTATATATGCTAGCCGTTTCCCGTATCTCGTATTCCGTATTCAGTATTCGGTATTCCGTATTCAGTATTCGGTATTCCTTATTCCTTATTCCGTATTCCTTATTCCGTATTCCGTATTCTGTAGTCCGTATGTCGTATCCCGTTCCCGTTCTTGTATCCCGTTCCCGTATCCCGTTCCCTTATCCCGTTCCCGTTCCCGTATCCCGTATCCCGTATCCCGTATCCCGTTCCCGTATCCCGTTCCCGTATCCCGTATCCCGTTCCCGTATCCCGTTCCCGTATCCCGTTCCCGTATCCCTTTCCCGTATCCCGTTCCCGTATCCCGTTCCCGTATCCCGTTCCCGTATCCCGTTCCCGTATCCCGTTCCAGTATCCCGTTCCCGTTCCCGTATCCCGTTCCCGTATCCCGTTCCCGTATCCCGTTCCCGTATCACGTTCCCGTATCCCGTTCCCGTATCCCGTTCCCGTATCCCGTTCCCGTATCCCGTTCCCGTATCCCGTTCCCGTATCCCGTTCCCGTATCCCGTTCCATTATCCCGTTCCAGTATCCCGTTCTCGTTGCCGTATCCCGTTCCCGTATCCCGTTCCCGTATCCCGTTCCCGTATCCCGTTCCCGTATCCCGTTCCCGTATCCCGTTCCCGTATCCCGTTCCCGTATCCCGTTCGCGTATCCCGTTCCCGTATCCCGTTTCCGTATCCCGTTCCCGTATCCTATTCCAGTATACCGTATCCCGTTCCCGTATCCTGTTCCCGTATCCCGTTCCCGTATCCCGTTCCCGTATCCCGTTCCCGTATCCCGTTCCCGTATCCCGTTCCCGTATCCCGTTCCTGTATCCCGTTCCCGTATCCCGTTCCCGTATCCCGTTTCCGTATCATGCAACTGTATCCCGTTCTCGTATCCCGTTCCCTTATCCCGTTCCCGTATCCCGTTCCCATATCCCGTTCCCGTATCCTGTTCCCGTATCCTGTTCCCGCATCCCGTTCCCGTATCCCGTTCCCGTATCCCGTTCCCGTATCCCGTTCCCGTATCCCGTTCCCGTATCCCGTTCCCGTATCCCTTTCCTGTATCCCTTTCCCGTTTCTCGTTCCCGTATCCCGCTCCCGTATCCCGTTCCCGTTCCCGTATACCGTTCCCGTATCCCGTTTCCTCATCCCGTTCCCGTATTCCTTTCCCGTATCCTGTTCCCGTATCCCGTTCCCGTATCCCGTATCCCGTTCCGGTATCCCGTTCCCGTATCCCGTTCCCGTATCCCGTTCCCGTATCCCGTTCCCGTATCCCGTTCCCGTATCCCGTTCCCGTATCCCGTTCCATATCCTGTTCCCGTATCCTGTTCCCGTATCCTGTTCCCGTATCGCGTTCCCGTATACCGTTCCGTATCCCATTCCCGTATCCCGTATCCCGTTCCCGTATCCCGTTCCCGTATCCCGTTCCCGTATCCCGTTCCCGTATCCAGTTCCCGTATCCCGTTCCCGTATCCCGTTCCCGTATCCTGTTCCCGTATCCCGTTCCCATATCCCGTTCCCGTATCCCGTTTCCGTATCCCTTTACCCTATCCCGTTCCCGCATCCCGTTCCCGTATCCCGTTCCCCTATCTCGTTCTCGTATCCAGTTCCCGTATTCCGTTCCCGTATTCCGTTCCCGTATTCCGTTCCCGTATTCCGTTCCCGTATTCCGTTCCCGTATTCCGTTCCCGTATTCCGTTCCCGTATTCTGTTCCCGTATCCCGTTCCGGTATCCCATTCCCGTATCCCATATAATGTTCCCGTATCCCATTCGCGTATCCCATTCCCGTATCCCATTCCCGTATCCCATTCCCGTTTCCCATTCCCGTTTCCCATTCCCGTATCCCATTCCCATATCCCATTCCCGTATCCCATTCTCGTATCCCATTCCCGTATCCCATTCCCGTATCCCATTCCCGTACCCGTTGCCGTATCCCATTCCTGTACCCCGTTGCCGTATCCCGTTCCAGTATCCCGTATCACGCTCCCACTTCAGTCCCCGTTCTCGTATCCCGTTTCCGTATCTTGTTTCCGTATCCCATTCCCGTATCACGTTCCCGTATCACGTTCATGTATCACGTTCCCGTATCCCGTTCCCGTATCTCGTTCCCGTATCCCGTTCCCGTATCCCGTTCCCGTATCCCGTTCCCGTATCCCGTTCCCGTAGCCCTTTCTCGTAGCCCGTTCCCGTGGCCCGTTCCCGTATCCCGCTCCCGTATCTTATTCCCGTATCTAGTACACCGTTCCGATATCTCCTTACCATATCTAGTTACCGTATCTCATTCCCGTATCGTGTTCTCGTATCTCGTTCCAGCATCCCTTTCCGTACCCAGTTTCCGTATCTTGTTGCCGTATTTCGTTCCCATATCTTCTTACCGTATCTCGTTCCCGTGTCGCAGTCTCTGCCAAAACATTTTAGAGGTTTACATGCCTGACATATGTCAACCGGCTTCAACAAAATCTCCCCGGGAGGGAGGTGCGACGTCTGCTAGTCATGCGCGCATTGATGAATTTGACTGCGGCAGTGTCAGTCTTAGGCAAACTTAAATGATGCTATTTTATTCGACGCAATTATTTCGCAACGTTAGCGTCGGTAATCGTTTACGTTTGACTTCAGCATAAGTTCCCTATCAGCGATTTACAGAATATTTTGGGTGGATATAGGTCAGCAAGAACAGTGCTATCCGTCTGTGTAAATTTGCCGGTCAAGTTTGTCCTCGTTTTGGGTGTTACGGCGGTGTGAAGGATTGCATTGTCCAAAAATATTGCATTTCAACTTCAACTCCAAAATATTAGTCACACAGCTTTGAGTAACACATCTAATTTGAAGACGGTCGCTGCGCCTGCAAAATGATGCCCGGTTCAGCCTTCTACGTCGAACGGTTTCCGAGCACCAATTTTAATCCTGAATATGCCAATTTTATCATGAAAGTGGTCACAACTTTGCACGTGGCACGCGCATCGCTCTGGACGATATCCTATACGCAAGGCCAATCGATTATCTATCACATAATGTTGCTCGCATATCGCTGCGATTCTCGGTTGCCGAGCAAGCGGCCGGGGAACCGGGCGAAACTTGCCCGATTTTCGCGATTTCACAATGTCGCGTTTCCCATGTTAAACGAATGGCGCACGCGCGCACGTGCCGACGCCGCACCGTCGGTCGGATCAACACCAAAACTTGATACGACCTGTTGAATCACGGGACCCAAAAGTGCTGAAAAAGTCCTCCTCATAACTCATCAGACAACTGCACAGGAACCGATTTAGGGCGTCACTCCGGCGGCGGCGGCGGCGGCGGCGGGTCATCTTTTAGGATTTATAATATATAGGGATAGGGACTAGATGGCCTTTATTGCGCGATGCGCAATTTATATAGCCAGCTTATTTATATATGCTATCCGTTTCCAGTGTCCCGTATTCCGTATTCAGTATTCCGTATTCAGTATTCCGTATTCAGTATTCCGTATTCAGTATTCCGTATTCAGTATTCCGTATTCAGTATTCCGTATTCAGTATTCCGTATTCAGTATTCCGTATTTATTATTCCGTATTACATATTCCGTATCTCGTTTCTCGTATTCCGTATTCTGTATTCTGTATTCCGTATTCCGTATTACGTATTACGTATTACGTATCCCAACCCGTTCCCGTATCCCGTTACCGTATCCCGTTACCGTATCCCGTTACCGTATCCCGTTACCGTATCCCGTTACCGTATCCCGTTACCGTATCCCGTTACCGTATCCCGTTACTGTATCCTGTTACCGTATCCCGTTACCGTATCCCGTTACAGTATCCCGTTACCGTATCCCGTTACCGTATCCCGTTACCGTATCCCGTTACCGTATCCCGTTACCGTATCCCGTTACCGTATCCCGTTTCGCCGTTCCTGTATACTGTTACCGTATTCCGTTCCCGTATCCCGTTCCCGTATTCCGTTCCCGTATTCCGTTCCCGTATCCAGTTCTCGTATCCCGTTCCCGTATCCCGTTCCTGTATCTCTTTTCCGTATCCCGTTCCGGTATCCCGTATCCCATTTCCGTATCCCGTTCCTGTATCCCGTTCCTGTATCCCGTTCCTGTATCCCGTTCCCGTATCCCGTTGCCGTATCCTGTTCCCGTATCCCGTTCCCGTATCCCGTTCCTGTATCCCGTTCCCGTTCCCGTATCCCGTTCCCGTTTCCCGTATCCCGTTCCCGAATCCCGTTCCCGTATCCTGTTCCCGTATCACGTTCCCGTATCCCGTTCCCGTATCCCGTTCCCGTATCCCGTTCCCGTATCCCGTTCCCGTATCCCGTTCCCGTATCCCGTTCCCGTATCCCGTTCCCGTATCCCGTTCCCGTAACATGTTTCCGTTTCTGTATCCCGTGCCCGTATCCCGTATACTGTTCCCGTATCCTGTTCTCGCATCCAGTTCCCATACCCCGTTCCCGTATCCCGTTCCCGTATCCCGTATCCCGTTCCCGTATCCCGTTCCCGTATCCCGTTCCCGTATCCCGTTCCCGTATCCCGTTCCCGTATCCCGTTCCCGTATCCCGTTCCTGTATCCCGTTCCTGTATCCCGTATCCCGTTCCCGTATCCCGTATCCCGTTCCCGTATCCCGTTGGAGTATCCCGTATCTCGTTTCCCGTTTCCGTATCTCGTATCCCCTTCACGTATCCGATCCCATATCCTTTATCCCGCTCCCGTATCCAGTTTCCGAAACCCATTCCGGTTTCCCGTTCCGTATCCAGTTCCCGTATATCGCGTATATCCCGACATCTTATATCCCGTTCCCGTATCCCGTTTCCGTATTCTGATCCCGTATCCGGTATACCGTTCGCGTGTCCGGGATACTTTAATCAGATCCCGTATCCAGTTACCGTATCCCGTTCCCGTATCCCGCTCCCGTATTTCCTTCCCGTATCTCGTACACCGTTCCGATATCTCCTTACCATATCTAGTTCCCGTATCTCATTCCCGTGTCCTGTTCCCGTATCTAGTTCCAGCATCCCTTTCTCGTACCCAGTTTCCGTATCTTGTTGCCGTATTTCGTTCCATATCTTATTACCGTATCTCGTTGCCGCATCGCAGTCTCTGCCAAAACATTCTAGCGGTTTAAATGCCTGAAATCTGTCAACCGGCTTCCACAAAATCTCTTCGCGAAGGAGGTGCGACGTCAGCTAGTCATGCGCTCATGGATGAATTTGACTGAAGCAGTGTCAGCCTTGGGCAAAATTAAACGATCGCAGTGTATGGTAGTATTACATAATATACACGCATTATAAATGACTCACGATAATATCTGTACCTACCACGAGCGAGCCGGGCGTTACGTTATTGCGGGCGGCAGCTATCGCCGGGGGCAGACTACGCAAGCCAACGAGCCCGACGTTACGTTATTGCGTGAGGGAGCTATCGCCGGCCGCCGGCCGGCGCCCGACTGGCGCATAGCTTCGGTAATCGTTTACGTTTGACTTCTGCATAAGTTACCTATGAGCAATTAGCAAACTATTTTGGGTGGATATAGGTCAGCAAGAACGGCGCTACCGGTCTGTGTAAATTTTCCGGTCAAGTTTGTCCTTATTTTGGGTGTTACGGCGGTGTGAAGCATTAAATGGTCAAAAAATATTGCATTTCAACTTGAACGCCAACATATTAGTCTCACAGCTTTGAGTAACAAATATAATTTGAAGAGAGTCACTGCGCCTGCAAATTGGTGCCCGGATCAGCGTTCTACGTTGAACAGTTTCCGAGCACCAATTTAAATCCTGAATAGGCCAATTTTATCATTAAAGTGGTCACAACTTTGCACGTGGCACGCGCATTGTTCTCAACAACATTTTATACGCCAGGCCAATTGATTATCTATCACATAGTGTTGCTCGCGTACCGCTGCGACTCTTGGTTGCCGAGCAAGTGACCGGGGAACCGCGAGGAACTTGCCCGTTTTTCGCGATTTCCGAATGTCGCGTTCCCCATGTTAAACGAATGGCGCACGCGCGCACGCGCCGACACCGCACCTTTGGTCTTATTAAGCTGAAAATTTAATACGACCTGTTGAATCACGATACCCAAAATTCCTGAAAAAATAACTCTCATAACTCATCAGACGACTGCACAGGAACCGATTTAGGGCGTCACTCCGGCGGCGGCGGCGGCGGCGGCGGCGGCGGCGGCGGGTCATCTTTTAGGATGTATAATATAGAGACTAGATGGCCTTTATTGCGCGATGCGCAATTTATATAGCCAGCTAATTTATATATGCTAGCCGTTTCCCGTATCTCGTATTCCGTATTCAGTATTCGGTATTCCGTATTCAGTATTCGGTATTCCTTATTCCTTATTCCGTATTCCGTATTCTGTAGTCCGTATGTCGTATCCCGTTCCCGTTCTTGTATCCCGTTCCCGTATCCCGTTCCCGTATCCCGTTCCCGTATCCCGTTCCCGTATCCCGTTCCCGTATCCCGTTCCCGTATCCCGTTCCCGTATCCCGTTCCCGTATCCCGTTCCCGTATCCCGTTCCCGTATCCCGTTCCCGTATCCCGTTCCCGTATCTCGTTCTATTATCCCGTTCCAGTATCCCGTTCTCGTTGCCGTATCCCGTTCCCGTATTCCGTTCCCGTATCCCGTTCCCGTATCCCGTTCCCGCATCCCGTTCGCGTATCCCGTTCCTGTATCCCGTTTCCGTATCCCGTTCCCGTATCCTATTCCAGTATACCGTATCCCGTTCCCGTATCACGTTCCCGTATCCCGTTCCCGTATCCCGTTCCCGTATCCCGTTCCCGTATCCCGTTCCCGTATCCCGTTCCTGTATCCCGTTCCCGTATACCGTTCCCGTATCCCGTTTCCGTATCATGCAACTGTATCCCGTTCTCGTACCCCGTTCCCTTATCCCGTTCCCGTATCCCGTTCCCATATCCCGTTCCCGTATCCCGTTCCCGAATCCCGTTCCCGTATCCCGTATCCCATTCCCGTATGCCGTATCCCGTATCCCGTTCCCGTATCCCGTTCCCGTATCCCTTTCCCGTTTCCCGTTCCCGTATCCCGTTCCCGTATCCCGTTCCCGTTCCCGTATACCGTTCCCGTATCCCGTTTCCGCATCCCGTTCCCGTATTCCTTTCCCGTATCCTGTTCCCGTATCCCGTTCCCGTATCCCGTATCCCGTTCCCGTTTCCCGTTCCCGTATCCCGTATCCCGTTCCCGTATCCCGTTCCCGTATCCCGTTCCCGTATCCCGTTCCCGTATCCCGTTCCCGTACCCCGTTCCCGTATCCCGTTCCCGTATCCCGTTCCCGTATCCCGTTCCCGTATCCCGTTCCCGTATCCCGTTCCATATCCTGTTCCCGTATCCTGTTCCCGTTTCCTGTTCCCGTATCGCGTTCCCGTATACCGTTCCGTATCCCATTCCCGTATCCCGTATCACGTTCCCGTATCCCGTTCCAATATCCAGTTCCCGTATCCCGTTCCCGTATCCCGTTCCCGTATCCCGTTCCCGTATCCCGTTCCCGTATCCCGTTCCCGTATCCCGTTCCCGTATCCTGTTCCCGTATCCCGTTCCCGTATCCCGTTCCCATATCCCGTTCCCGTATCCCGTTTCCGTATCCCTTTACCCTATCCCGTTCCCGCATCCCGTTCCCGTATCCCGTTCCCCTATCTCGTTCTCGTATCCAGTTCCCGTATTCCGTTCCCGTATTCCGTTCCCGTATTCCGTTCCCGTATTCTGTTCCCGTATCCCGTTCCCGTATCCCATTCCCGTATCCCATATAATGTTCCCGTATCCCATTCCCGTATCCCATTCCCGTATCCCATTCCCGTATCCCATTCCCGTATCCCATTCCCGTATCCCATTCCCGTATCCCATTCCCGTATCCCATTCCCGTATCCCATTCCCGTATCCCATTCCCGTATCCCATTCCCGTATCCCATTCCCGTATCCCATTCTCGTATCCCATTCCCGTATCCCATTCCCGTATCCCATTCCCGTATCCCATTCCCGTATCCCATTCCCGTATCCCATTCCCGTATCCCATTCCCGTACCCGTTGCCGTATCCCATTCCTGTATCCCGTTGCCGTATCCCGTTCCAGTATCACGTATCGCGCTCCCACTCCAGTCCCCGTTCTCGTATCCCGTTTCCGTATCTTGTTTCCGTATCCCATTCCCGTATCACGTTCCCGTATCACGTTCCTGTATCACGTTCCCGTATCCCGTTCCCGTATCTCGTTCCCGTATCCCGTTCCCGTATCCCGTTCCCGTATCCCGTTCCCGTATCCCGTTCGCCGTTCCCGTATCCCGTTCCCGTAGCCCGTTCCCGTAGCCCGTTCCCGTGGCCCGTTCCCGTATCCCGCTCCCGTATCTTATTCCCGTATCTAGTACACCGTTCCGATATCTCCTTACCATATCTAGTTACCGTATCTCATTCCCGTATCGTGTTCTCGTATCTCGTTCCAGCATCTCTTTCCGTACCCAGTTTCCGTATCTTGTTGCCGTATTTCGTTCCCATATCTTCTTACCGTATCTCGTTCCCGTGTCGCAGTCTCTGCCAAAACATTTTAGAGGTTTACATGCCTGACATATGTCAACCGGCTTCAACAAAATCTCCCCGGGAGGGAGGTGCGACGTCTGCTAGTCATGCGCTCATTGATGAATTTGACTGCGGCAGTGTCAGTCTTGGGCAAACTTAAACGACGCTATTTTATTCGACACAATTATTTCGCAACGTTAGCGTCGGTAATCGTTTACGTTTGATTTCAGCATAAGTTCCCTATCAGCGATTTACAGAATATTTTGGGTGGATATAGGTCAGCAAGAACAGTGCTATTCGTCTGTGTAAATTTGCCGGTCAAGTTTGTCCTCGTTTTGGGTGTTACGGCGGTGTGAAGGATTGCATTGTCCAAAAATATTGCATTTCAACTTCAACGCCAAAATATTAGTCTCACAGCTTTGAGTAACAAATATAATTTGAAGACGGTCACTGCGCCTGCAAAATGGTACCCGGCTCAGCCTTCTACGTCGAACGGTTTCCGAGCACCAATTTAAATCCTGAATAGGCCAATTTTATCATTCAAGTGGTCACAACTTTGCACGTGGCACGCGCATCGTTCTCAACGACATTTTATACGCCAGACCAATCGATTATCTATCACATAGTGTTGCTCGCATACCGCTGCGAATCTTGGTTGCCGAGCAAGCGGCCGGGGAACCGGGCGAAACTTGCCCGTTTTTCGCGATTTCCGAATGTCGCGTTTCCCATGTTAAACGAATGGCGCACGTGCGCACGCGCCGACGCCGCACCGTCGGTCGGATCGACACCAAAACTTGATACGACCTGTTGAATCACGAGACACAAAAGTCCTAAAAAAATCACTCTCATAACCTATCAGACGACTGCACAGGAACTGATTTAGGGCGTCACTCCGGCGGCGGCGGGTCATCTTTTAGGATTTACTAGATGGCCTTTATTGCGCGATGCGCAATTTATATAGCCAGCTAATTTATATATGCTAGCCGTTTCCCGTATCTCGTATTCCGTATTCAGTATTCGGTATTCCGTATTCAGTATTCGGTATTCCTTATTCCTTATTCCGTATTCCTTATTCCGTATTCCGTATTCTGTAGTCCGTATGTCGTATCCCGTTCCCGTTCTTGTATCCCGTTCCCGTATCCCGTTCCCTTATCCCTTATCCCGTTCCCGTATCCCGTATCCCGTATCCCGTATCCCGTTCCCGTATCCCGTATCCCGTTCCCGTATCCCGTTCCCGTGTCCCGTTCCCGTATCCCGTTCCCGTATCCCGTTCCCGTATCCCGTTCCCGTATCCCGTTCCCGTATTCCGTTCCCGTATCCCGTTCCCGTATCCCGTTCCCGTATCCCGTTCCCGTATCCCGTTCCCGTATCCCGTTCCCGTATCCCGTTCCAGTATCCCGTTTCCGTTCCCGTATCCCGTTCCCGTATCCCGTTCCCGTATCCCGTTCCCGTATCCCGTTCCTGTATCCCGTTCCCGTATCCCGTTCCCGTATCCCGTTCCCGTATCCCGTTACCGTATCCCGTTCCATTATCCCGTTCCAGTATCCCGTTCTCGTTGCCGTATCCCGTTCCCGTATCCCGTTGCCGTATCCCGTTCCCGTATCCCGTTCCCGTATCCCGTTCCCGTATCCCGTTCCCGTATCCCGTTCCCGTATCCCGTTCGCGTATCCCGTTCCCGTATCCCGTTTCCGTATCCCGTTCCCGTATCCTATTCCAGTATACCGTATCCCGTTCCCGTATCCCGTTCCCGTATCCCGTTCCCGTATCCCGTTCCCGTATCCCGTTCCCGTATCCCGTTCCCGTATCCCGTTCCCGTATCCCGTTCCTGTATCCCGTTCCCGTATCCCGTTCCCGTATCCCGTTTCCGTATCATGCAACTGTATCCCGTTCTCGTATCCCGTTCCCTTATCCCGTTCCCGTATCCCGTTCCCATATCCCGTTCCCGTATCCTGTTCCCGTATCCTGTTCCCGTATCCCGTTCCCGTATCCCGTTCCCGTATCCCGTTCCCGTATCCCGTTCCCGTATCCCGTTCCCGTATCCCTTTCCCGTTTCTCGTTCCCTTATCCCGTTCCCGTATCCCGTTCCCGTTCCCGTATACCGTTCCCGTATCCCGTTTCCGCATCCCGTTCCCGTATTCCTTTCCCGTATCCTGTTCCCGTATCCCGTTCCCGTATCCCGTATCCCGTTCCGGTATCCCGTTCCCGTATCCCGTTCCCGTATCCCGTTCCCGTATCCCGTTCCCGTATCCCGTTCCCGTATCCCGTTCCCGTATCCCGTTCCCCGTTCCCGTATCCCGTTCCCGTATCCCGTTCCATATCCTGTTCCCGTATCCTGTTCCCGTATCCTGTTCCCGTATCCTGTTCCCGTATACCGTTCCGTATCCCATTCCCGTATCCCGTATCCCGTTCCCGTATCCCGTTCCCGTATCCCGTTCCCGTATCCAGTTCCCGTATCCCGTTCCCGTATCCCGTTCCCGTATCCTTTTCCCGTATCCCGTTCCCATATCCCGTTCCCGTATCCCGTTTCCGTATCCCTTTACCCTATCCCGTTCCCGCATCCCGTTCCCGTATCCCGTTCCCCTATCTCGTTCTCGTATCCAGTTCCCGTATTCCGTTCCCGTATTCCGTTCCCGTATTCCGTTCCCGTATTCCGTTCCCGTATTCCGTTCCCGTATTCTGTTCCCGTATCCCGTTCCCGTATCCCGTTCCCGTATCCCGTTCCCGTATCCCGTTCCCGTAGCCCTTTCCCGTAGCCCGTTCCCGTGGCCCGTTCCCGTATCCCGCTCCCGTATCTTATTCCCGTATCTAGTACACCGTTCCGATATCTCCTTACCATATCTAGTTACCGTATCTCATTCCCGTATCGTGTTCTCGTATCTCGTTCCAGCATCCCTTTCCGTACCCAGTTTCCGTATCTTGTTGCCGTATTTCGTTCCCATATCTTCTTACCGTATCTCGTTCCCGTGTCGCACTCTCTGCCAAAACATTTTAGAGGTTTACATGCCTGACATATGTCAACCGGCTTCAACAAAATCTCCCCGGGAGGGAGGTGCGACGTCTGCTAGTCATGCGCTCATTGATGAATTTGACTGCGGCAGTGTCAGTCTTGGGCAAACATAAACGACGCTATTTTATTCGACGCAATTATTTCGCAACGTTAGCGTCGGTAATCGTTTACGTTTGACATCAGCATAAGTTCCCTATCAGCGATTTACATAATATTTTGGGTGGATATAGGTCAGCAAGAACAGTGCTATCCGTCTGTGTAAATTTGCCGGTCAAGTTTGTCCTAGTTTTGGGTGTTACGGTGGTGTGAAGGATTGCATTGTCCAAAAATATTGCATTTCAACTTCAACTCCAAAATATTAGTCACACAGCTTTGAGTAACACATCTAATTTGAAGACGGTCGCTGCGCCTGCAAAATGATGCCCGGTTCAGCCTTCTACGTCGAACGGTTTCCGAGCACCAATTTTAATCCTGAATATGCCAATTTTATCATGAAAGTGGTCACAACTTTGCACGTGGCACGCGCATCGCTCTGGACGATATCCTATACGCAAGGCCAATCGATTATCTATCACATAATGTTGCTCGCATATCGCTGCGATTCTCGGTTGCCGAGCAAGCGGCCGGGGAACCGGGCGAAACTTGCCCGATTTTCGCGATTTCACAATGTCGCGTTTCCCATGTTAAACGAATGGCGCACGCGCGCACGTGCCGACGCCGCACCGTCTGTCGGATCAACACCAAAACTTGATACGACCTGTTGAATCACGGGACCCAAAAGTGCTGAAAAAATCCTCCTCATAACTCATCAGACAACTGCACAGGAACCGATTTAGGGCGTCACTCCGGCGGCGGCGGCGGCGGCGGCGGGTCATCTTTTAGGATTTATAATATAGGGATAGGGACTAGATGGCCTTTATTGCGCGATGCGCAATTTATATAGCCAGCTTATTTATATATGCTATCCGTTTCCAGTGTCCCGTATTCCGTATTCAGTATTCCGTATTCAGTATTCCGTATTCAGTATTCCGTATTCAGTATTCCGTATTCAGTATTCCGTATTCAGTATTCCGTATTCAGTATTCCGTATTCAGTATTCCGTATTCAGTACTCCGTATTCAGTATTCCGTATTCAGTATTCCGTATTCAGTATTCCGTATTCAGTATTCCGTATTTATTATTCCGTATTACATATTCCGTATCTCGTTTCTCGTGTTCCGTATTCTGTATTCTGTATTCCGTATTCCGTATTACGTATTACGTATTACGTATCCCAACCCGTTCCCGTATCCCGTATCCCGTATCCCGTTACAGTATCCCGTTACCGTATCCCGTTACCGTATCCCGTTACCGTATCCCGTTACCGTATCCCGTTACCGTATCCCGTTACCGTATCCCGTTACCGTATCCCGTTACCGTATCCCGTTACCGTATCCCGTTACCGTATCCCGTTACTGTATCCTGTTACCGTATCCCGTTACTGTATCCCGTTACAGTATCCCGTTACCGTATCCCGTTACCGTATCCCGTTACCGTATCCCGTTACCGTATCCCGTTTCCCCGTTCCTGTATACTGTTACCGTATTCCGTTCCCGTATCCCGTTCCCGTATTCCGTTCCCGTATTCCGTTCCCGTATCCAGTTCTCGTATCCCGTTCCCGTATCCCGTTCCCGTATCTCTTTTCCGTATCCCGTTCCGGTATCCCGTATCCCATTTCCGTATCCCGTTCCTGTATCCCGTTCCTGTATCCCGTTCCTGTATCCCGTTCCCGTATCCCGTTGCCGTATCCTGTTCCCGTATCCCGTTCCTGTATCCCGTTCCTGTATCCCGTTCCCGTTCCCGTATCCCGTTCCCGTTTCCCGTATCCCGTTCCCGAATCCCGTTCCCGTATCCTGTTCCCGTATCACGTTCCCGTATCCCGTTCCCGTATCCCGTTCCCGTATCCCGTTCCCGTATCCCGTTCCCGTATCCCGTTCCCGTATTCCGTTCCCGTATCCCGTTCCCGTAACATGTTTCCGTTTCTGTATCCCATGCCCGTATCCCGTATACTGTTCCCGTATCCTGTTCTCGCATCCAGTTCCCATACCTCGTTCCCGTATCCCGTTCCCGTATCCCGTATCCCGTTCCCGTATCCCGTTCCCGTATCTCGTTCCCGTATCCCGTTACCGTATCCCGTTCCCGTATCCCGTTCCTGTATCCCGTTCCTGTATCCCGTATCCCGTTCCCGTATCCCGTATCCCGTTCCCGTATCCCGTTGGAGTATCCCGTATCTCGTTTCCCGTTTCCGTATCTCGTATCCCCTTCACGTATCCGATCCCATATCCTTTATCCCGCTCCCGTATCCAGTTTCCGAAACCCATTCCGGTTTCCCGTTCCGTATCCAGTTCCCGTATATCGCGTATATCCCGACATCTTATATCCCGTTCCCGTATCCCGTTTCCGTATTCTGATCCCGTATCCGGTATACCGTTCGCGTGTCCGGGATACTTTAATCAGATCCCGTATCCAGTTACCGTATCCCGTTCCCGTATCCTGCTCCCGTATTGCATTCCCGTATCTCGTACACCGTTCCGATATCTCCTTACCATATCTAGTTCCCGTATCTCATTCCCGTGTCCTGTTCCCGTATCTAGTTCCAGCATCCCTTTCTCGTACCCAGTTTCCGTATCTTGTTGCCGTATTTCGTTCCATATCTTATTACCGTATCTCGTTGCCGCATCGCAGTCTCTGCCAAAACATTCTAGCGGTTTAAATGCCTGAAATCTGTCAACCGGCTTCCACAAAATCTCTTCGCGAAGGAGGTGCGACGTCAGCTAGTCATGCGCTCATGGATGAATTTGACTGAAGCAGTGTCAGCCTTGGGCAAAATTAAACGATCGCAGTGTGTGGTAGTATTACATAATATACACGCATTATAAATGACTCACGATAATATCTGTACCTACCACGAGCGAGCCGGGCCTTACGTTATTGCGGGCGGCAGCTATCGCCGGGGGCAGACTACGCAAGCCAACGAGCCCGACGTTACGTTATTGCGTGAGGGAGCTATCGCCGGCCGACGGCCGGCGCCCGACTGGCGCCTAGCTTCGGTAATCGTTTACGTTTGACTTCTGCATAAGTTACCTATGAGCGATTAGCAAAATATTTTGGGTGGATATAGGTCAGCAAGAACGGCGCTACCCGTCTGTGTAAATTTTTCGGTCAAGTTTGTCCTTATTTTGGGTGTTACGGCGGTGTGAAGCATTAAATGGTCCAAAAATATTGCATTTCAACTTGAACGCCAAAATATTAGTCTCACAGCTTTGAGTAACAAATATAATTTGAAGAGGGACACTGCGCCTGCAAATTGGTGCCCGGATCAGCGTTCTACGTTGAACAGTTTCCGAGCACCAATTTAAATCCTGAATAGGCCAATTTTATCATTAAAGTGGTCACAACTTTGCACGTGGCACGCGCATTGTTCTCAACAATATTTTATACGCCAGGCCAATCGATTATCTATCACATAGTGTTGCTCGCGTACCGCTGCGACTCTTGGTTGCCCAGCAAGTGACCGGGGAACCGCGAGGAACTTGCCCGTTTTTCGCGATTTCCGAATGTCGCGTTCCCCATGTTAAACGAATGGCGCACGCGCGCACGCGCCGACACCGCACCTTTAGTCTTATTAAGCTGAAAATTTAATTCGACCTGTTGAATCACGGAACCCAAAATTCCTGAAAAAATAACTCTCATAACTTATCAGACGACTGCACAGGAACCGATTTAGGGCGTCACTCCGGCGGCGGCGGCGGCGGCGGCGGGTCATCTTTTAGGATTTATAATATAGAGATAATATACTAGACTAGATGGCCTTTATTGCGCGATGCGCAATTTATATAGCCAGCTTATGTATATATGCTAGCCGTTTCTAGTGTCCCGTATTCCGTATTCCGTATTCATTATTCCGTATTCCGTATTCCGTATCTCGTATTCCGTATTCCTTATCTCGTATTCCGTATTCCGTATACCAAATTCCGTATTACGTATCCCGTTCCCGTTCCCGTTCCCGTATCCCGTTCCCGTATCCCGTTCCCGTATCCCGTTCCCGTATCCCGTTCCCGTATCCCGTTCCCGTATCCCGTTCCCGTATCCCGTATCCCGTTCCCGTATCCCGTTCCCGTATCCCGTTCCCGTATCCCGTTCCCGTATCCCGTTCCCGTATTCCGTTCCCGTATTCCGTTCCCGTATCCCGTTCCCGTATCCCGTTCCCGTATCCCGTTCCCGTATCCCGTTCCCGTATCCCGTTCCCGTATCCCGTTCCCGTATCCCGTTCCCGTATCCCTTGCCTGTTTCTTGTTCCCTGTTCCCGTATCCAGTTCCCGTATCCCGTTCCGGTATCCCGTTCCGCTATCCCGTTCCGGTATCCCATTCATGTATCCCGTATACCGTTACCGAATCCCTTAATCAGCTCCCGTATCCAGATTCCGTATCCCGTTGCCGTATCCTGTTCCCTGTTCCCGTATCCCGTTCCCGTATCACGTATCCCGTATCCCGTATCCCGTATCCTGTATCCCATTCCCGTATGCCGTTTCCGTATACCGTATCCCGTTCCCGTATCACGTTCCCGTTCCCGTATCACGTTCCCGTATCCCGTTCCCGTATCCCGTTCCCGTATCCCGTTCCCGTATCCCGTTCCCGTATCCCGTTCCCGTATCCCGTTCCCGTATCCCGTTCCCGTATCCCGTTCCCGTATCCCGTTCCCGTATCCTGTAACTGTATCCCGTTCCCGTATCCCGTTCCCGTTTCCCGTTCCCGTATCCCGTATCCCGTTCCTGTATCCCGTTGCCGTATCCCGTATCCCGTATTCTGTATCCCATTCCCGTATGCCGTTTCCGTATCCCGTATCCCGTATCCCGTTCCCGTATCCAGTTCTCGTGCCCCGTATCCCATTCCCGTATCCCTTTCCCGTTCCCGTATCCCGTACCCCGTTCCCGTATCCCGTTCCCGTATCCCGTTCCCGTATCCCGTATCCCGTTCCCGTATCCCGTTCCCGTATCCCGTTCCCGTATCCCGTTCCCGTATCCCGTTCCCGTACCCCGTTCCCGTATCCCGTTCCCGTATCCCGTTCCCGTATCCCATTCCCGTATCCCGTTCCCGTCTCCCGTATGCCGTTCCTGTATCTCGTTCCCGTATCCTGTTCCCGTATCAAGTTCCCGTATCCCATTCCCGTATCCCGTTCCCGTATCCAGTTCCCGTATCCCGTTCCCGTATCCCGTTTCCGTATGTATCCCGTTACCCTATCCCGTTCCCGTATCCCGTTCCCGTATCCCGTTCCCGTATCCCGTTCCCGTATCCCGTTCTCGTATCCCGTTCTTGTATCCCGTTCCCGTATTCCGTTCCCGTATTCCGTTCCCGTATTCCGTTCCCGTATTCCGTTCCCGTATTCCGTTCCCGTATTCCGTTTCCGTATCCCGTTCCCGTATCCCATATCATGTTCCCGTATCCCATTCTCGTATCCCATTCCCCTATCCAATTCCCGTATCTCATTCCCGTATCCCATTCCCGTATCCCATTACCGTATCCCATTACCGTATCCCTTTCCCGTATCCCATTCCCGTATCCCATTCCCGTAT
Source organism: Chirona hameri (assembly GCA_036785665.1). NCBI lineage: Eukaryota > Metazoa > Arthropoda > Thecostraca > Balanomorpha > Balanidae > Chirona > Chirona hameri. The sequence goes on along the minus strand of JAXIVJ010012689.1, from coordinate 5,563 downwards.
ACCATTCCCGTATCCCATTCACGTATCCCATTCCCGTATCCCATTCCCGTATCCCATTCCCGTATCCCATTCCCGTATCCCATTCCCGTATCCCATTCCCGTATCCCATTCCCGTATCCCATTCCCGTATCCCATTCCCGTATCCCATTCCCGTATCCCATTCCCGTATCCCATTCCCGTATCCCATTCCCGTATCCCATTCCCGTATCCCATTCCCGTATCCCATTCCCGTATCCCATTCCCGTATCCCATTCCCGTATCCCATTCCCGTATCCCATTCCCGTATCCCATTCCCGTATCCCATTCCCGTATCCCATTCCCGTATCCCATTCCCGTATCCCATTCCCGTATCCCATTCCCGTATCCCATTCCCGTATCCCATTCCCGTATCCCATTCCCGTATCCCATTCCCGTATCCCATTCCCGTATCCCATTCCCGTATCCCATTCCCGTATCCCATTCCCGTATCCCATTCCCGTATCCCATTCCCGTATCCCATTCCCGTATCCCATTCCTGTATCCCGTTGCCGTATCCCGTTCCAGTATCCCGTATCGCCTTCCCACTCCAGTCCCCGTTCCCGTATCCCATTCCCGTATCCCATTCCTGTATCCCATTCCCGTATCCCATTCCCGTATCCCATTCCCGTATCCCATTCCCGTATCCCATTCCCGTATCCCGTTGCCGTATCCCGTTCCAGTATCCCGTATCGCCTTCCCACTCCAGTCCCCGTTCCCGTATCCCGTTTCCGTATCTTGTTTCCGTATCCCATTCCCGTATCACGTTCCCCTATCACGTTCCTGTATGACGCTCCCGTATCGCGTTCCTGTATCCCGTTCCCGTATCTCGTATCCCGTTCCAGTATCCCTTTCTGTACCCCGTTCCCGTACCCCGTTCCCGTATCCCGTTCCCGTATCCCGTTCCCGTATCCCGTTCCCGTATCCCGTTCCCGTATCCCGTTCCCGTATCCCGTTCCCGTATCCCGTTCCCGTATCCCGTTCCCGTATCCCGTTCCCGTATCCCGTTCCCGTATCTCGTTCTATTATCCCGTTCCAGTATCCCGTTCTCGTTGCCGTATCCCGTTCCCGTATTCCGTTCCCGTATCCCGTTCCCGTATCCCGTTCCCGTATCCCGTTCGCGTATCCCGTTCCTGTATCCCGTTTCCGTATCCCGTTCCCGTATCCTATTCCAGTATACCGTATCCCGTTCCCGTATCCCGTTCCCGTATCCCGTTCCCGTATCCCGTTCCCGTATCCCGTTCCCGTATCCCGTTCCCGTATCCCGTTCCTGTATCCCGTTCCCGTATCCCGTTCCCGTATCCCGTTTCCGTATCATGTAACTGTATCCCGTTCTCGTATCCCGTTCCCTTATCCCGTTCCCGTATCCCGTTCCCATATCCCGTTCCCGTATCCCGTTCCCGAATCCCGTTCCCGTATCACGTATCCCATTCCCGTATGCCGTATCCCGTATCCCGTTCCCGTATCCCGTTCCCGTATCCCGTTCCCGTATCCCTTTCCCGTTTCCCGTTCCCGTATCCCGTTCCCGTATCCCGTTCCCGTTCCCGTATACTGTTCCCGTATCCCGTTTCCGCATCCCGTTCCCGTATTCCTTTCCCGTATCCTGTTCCCGTATCCCATTCCCGTATCCCGTATCCCGTTCCCGTTTCCCGTTCCCGTATCCCGTATCCCGTTCCCGTATCCCGTTCCCGTATCCCATTCCCGTATCCCGTATCACGTTCCCGTATCCCGTTCCAATATCCAGTTCCCGTATCCCGTTCCCGTATCCCGTTCCCGTATCCCGTTCCCGTATCCCGTTCCCGTATCCCGTTCCCGTATCCCGTTCCCGTATCCCGTTCCCATATCCCGTTCCCGTATCCCGTTTCCGTATCCCTTTACCCTATCCCGTTCCCGCATCCCGTTCCCGTATCCCGTTCCCCTATCTCGTTCTCGTATCCAGTTCCCGTATTCCGTTCCCGTATTCCGTTCCCGTATTCCGTTCCCGTATTCCGTTCCCGTATTCCGTTCCCGTATTCTGTTCCCGTATCCCGTTCCCGTATCCCATTCCCGTATCCCATATAATGTTCCCGTATCCCATTCCCGTATCCCATTCCCGTATCCCATTCCCGTATCCCATTCCCGTATCCCATTCCCGTATCCTATTCCCGTATCCCATTCCCGTATCCCATTCCCGTATCCCATTCCCGTATCCCATTCCCGTATCCCATTCCCGTATCCCATTCCCGTATCCCATTCTCGTATCCCATTCCCGTATCCCGTTCCCGTATCTCGTTCTCGTATCCCGTTCCCTTATCCCGTTCCCGTATCCCGTTCCCATATCCCGTTCCCGTATCCCGTTCCCGAATCCCGTTCCCGTATCCCGTATCCCATTCCCGTATGCCGTATCCCGTATCCCGTTCCCGTATCCCGTTCCCGTATCCCGTTCCCGTATCCCTTTCCCGTTTCCCGTTCCCGTATCCCGTTCCCGTATCCCGTTCCCGTTCCCGTATACCGTTCCCGTATCCCGTTTCCGCATCCCGTTCCCGTATTCCTTTCCCGTATCCTGTTCCCGTATCCCGTTCCCGTATCCCGTATCCCGTTCCCGTTTCCCGTTCCCGTATCCCGTATCCCGTTCCCGTATCCCGTTCCCGTATCCCGTTCCCGTATCCCGTTCCCGTATCCCGTTCCCGTATCCCGTTCCCGTATCCCGTTCCCGTATCCCGTTGCCGTATCCCGTTCCCGTATCCAGTTCCCGTATCCCGTTCCTGTATCCCGTTCCTGTATCTCGTTTCCCGTTTCCGTATCTCGTATCCCCTTCACGTATCCGATCCCATATCCTTTATCCCGCTCCCGTATCCAGTTTCCGAAACCCCTTCCGGTTTCCCGTTCCATATCCAGTTCCCGTATATCGCGTATATCCCGACATCTTATATCCCGTTCCCGTATCCCGTTTCCGTATTCTGATCCCGTATCCGGTATATCGTTCGCGTATCCGGGATACTTTAATCAGATCCCGTATCCAGTTACCGTATCCCGTTCCCGTATCCCGTTCCCGTATCCCGTTCCCGTATCCCGCTCCCGTATTTCCTTCCCGTATCTCGTACACCGTTCCGATATCTCCTTACCATATCTAGTTCCCGTATCTCATTCCCGTGTCCTGTTCCCGTATCTAGTTCCAGCATCCCTTTCTCCTACCCAGTTTCCGTATCTTGTTGCCGTATTTCGTTCCATATCTTATTACCGTATCTCGTTGCCGCATCGCAGTCTCTGCCAAAACATTCTAGCGGTTTAAATGCCTGAAATCTGTCAACTGGCTTCCACAAAATCTCTTCGCGAAGGAGGTGCGACGTCAGCTAGTCATGCGCTCATGGATGAATTTGACTGAAGCAGTGTCAGCCTTGGGCAAAATTAAACGATCGCAGTGTGTGGTAGTATTACATAATATACACGCATTATAAATGACTCACGATAATATCTGTACCTACCACGAGCGAGCCGGGCCTTACGTTATTGCGGGCGGCAGCTATCGCCGGGGGCAGACTACGCAAGCCAACGAGCCCGACGTTACGTTATTGCGTGAGGGAGCTATCGCCGGCCGACGGCCGGCGCCCGACTGGCGCCTAGCTTCGGTAATCGTTTACGTTTGACTTCTGCATAAGTTACCTATGAGCGATTAGCAAAATATTTTGGGTGGATATAGGTCAGCAAGAACGGCGCTACCCGTCTGTGTAAATTTTTCGGTCAAGTTTGTCCTTATTTTGGGTGTTACGGCGGTGTGAAGCATTAAATGGTCCAAAAATATTGCATTTCAACTTGAACGCCAAAATATTAGTCTCACAGCTTTGAGTAACAAATATAATTTGAAGAGGGTCACTGCGCCTGCAAATTGGTGCCCGGATCAGCGTTCTACGTTGAACAGTTTCCGAGCACCAATTTAAATCCTGAATAGGCCAATTTTATCATTAAAGTGGTCACAACTTTGCACGTGGCACGCGCATTGTTCTCAACAATATTTTATACGCCAGGCCAATCGATTATCTATCACATAGTGTTGCTCGCGTACCGCTGCGACTCTTGGTTGCCCAGCAAGTGACCGGGGAACCGCGAGGAACTTGCCCGTTTTTCGCGATTTCCGAATGTCGCGTTCCCCATGTTAAACGAATGGCGCACGCGCGCACGCGCCGACACCGCACATTTAGTCTTATTAAGCTGAAAATTTAATACGACCTGTTGAATCACGGAACCCAAAATTCCTGAAAAAATAACTCTCATAACTTATCAGACGACTGCACAGGAACCGATTTAGGGCGTCACTCCGGCGGCGGCGGCGGCGGCGGCGGGTCATCTTTTAGGATTTATAATATAGAGATAATATACTAGACTAGATGGCCTTTATTGCGCGATGCGCAATTTATATAGCCAGCTTATGTATATATGCTAGCCGTTTCTAGTGTCCCGTATTCCGTATTCCGTATTCATTATTCCGTATTCCGTATTCCGTATCTCGTATTCCGTATTCCGTATCTCGTATTCCGTATTCCGTATACCAAATTCCGTATTACGTATCCCGTTCCCGTTCCCGTTCCCGTATCCCGTTCCCGTATCCCGTTCCCGTATCCCGTTCCCGTATCCCGTTCCCGTATCCCGTTCCCGTATCCCGTTCCCGTATCCCGTATCCCGTTCCCGTATCCCGTTCCCGTATCCCGTTCCCGTATCCCGTTCCCGTATTCCGTTCCCGTATTCCGTTCCCGTATCCCGTTCCCGTATCCCGTTCCCGTATCCCGTTCCCGTATCCCGTTCCCGTATCCCGTTCCCGTATCCCGTTCCCGTATCCCGTGCCTGTTTCCCGTTCCCTGTTCCCGTATCCAGTTCCCGTATCCCGTTCCGGTATCCCGTTCCGCTATCCCGTTCCGGTATCCCATTCATGTATCCCGTATACCGTTACCGAATCCCTTAATCAGCTCCCGTATCCAGATTCCGTATCCCGTTGCCGTATCCTGTTCCCTGTTCCCGTATCCCGTTCCCGTATCACGTATCCCGTATCCCGTATCCCGTATCCTGTATCCCATTCCCGTATGCCGTTTCCGTATACCGTATCCCGTTCCCGTATCACGTTCCCGTTCCCGTATCACGTTCCCGTATCCCGTTCCCGTATCCCGTTCCCGTATCCCGTTCCCGTATCCCGTTCCCGTATCCCGTTCCCGTATCCCGTTCCCGTATCCCGTTCCCGTATCCCGTTCCCGTATCCTGTAACTGTATCCCGTTCCCGTATCCCGTTCCCGTTTCCCGTTCCCGTATCCCGTATCCCGTTCCTGTATCCCGTTCCCGTATCCCGTATCCCGTATTCTGTATCCCATTCCCGTATGCCGTTTCCGTATCCCGTATCCCGTATCCCGTTCCCGTATCCCGTTCTCGTATCCCGTTCCCGTATCCCGTTCCCGTATCCAGTTCTCGTGCCCCGTATCCCATTCCCGTATCCCTTTCCCGTTCCCGTATCCCGTACCCCGTTCCCGTATCCCGTTCCCGTATCCCGTTCCCGTATCCCGTATCCCGTTCCCGTATCCCGTTC
>JAXIVJ010012688.1:25000-39542 GCA_036785665.1 Chirona hameri | reverse complement strand
TCGCGACATTTCCCAACTTCAAACTGTCCTACAGTAAGGTAATGTCTGTTTTTCGTAAAACAATGCGAAAAATCACTGCTCCTTGAAGGCGCCATCTGTTGAGCGGCACCTCAACTACAAGTACGGAAGTACGCATTCTGCTCACGAGTGTCAGGCTTCGAATAGTAGGCTACATCCGGGAACTTTGAGAACCGCTCTTTCCGTCATTACATTGGTCTCAGAAACCCAAATGTTATGGTTGTCATCTGCTGAAAGTTCTCCAATGCATGCCCGGACACAAATATGTTCTCGATTAGGTTCTCTAAAACCACGGCGCGGACTCTCATCTCTGCTGAAGGTTCTCCAATGCGTGTCTGTAGACAAACACATTCTCGCTTGGGTTATCTAAAACCCCGCAATGGACTCTTATCGAAACCCTTTAGAAAAGGTCTCAAGACGTGTTCTCAGTGTGCGTGACATAACACAGCGAAACTCAAGCATAGGCGCTAGCCTTTCAAGAGGGCGCTGCAAAGCTCCCAGCTATAGACAAAAAGCTATGTGTTTCGCATTACTATTTGCACAGTGTGTCTTCTAGCCTCACCATTGAAGCAACTTACGAGAATCAGCACAATGCGCCGTAACCTCCGCCATTTCCATTCGGGTATTTGGCGTTTGGTCGAGAAAAAAAACGTCATTTTACTGATGGTCTGTGTACGGAAATGACTTTTAGGCTGTCAGTTTTGATCGACCGGTTAGAGCTGGAGGAATTCTCCAGCGCTCCCAGTCGGGCGTATCCAGCAGCTCCCCTGCACCGTCGGTTAGAGCTGGAGGAATTGCAGCGCTCCCAGTCGGGCGTATCCAGCCGCTCCCAGTCGGGCGCATCCAGCCCCTCCCCTGCACCATCGGTTAGAGCTGGAGGAATTGCAGCGCTCCCAATCGGGCGTATCCAGCCGCTCCCCTGCACCCTCAACTGTTGACATAACACGCTCCAGTCGGTGACTTTTTCACCAAGCTAGTTGGAAACACGAGACTTTACCGTGACGGTGCAGCGCTCATGTCTTTTCACTTGTTCCGTTTCCACAGTTTGCCAAGTTTATCTCAGTTGCTACACATGTGATTTTCTTTCTTTTCGTTATTTTTAGTTTTCCCCTTTTCCCGACTTTCCTGTAACTGGGGCTTTCATCCATATTGATGATTTATTTGCAATTTTAATCTCCTTCATTAATATTCCTTTGCTCTCTTTCTCTCATTCTCTCTTTCTTATTCTTCTACAATTCCTCAGACCTCTCTCAACACTTGCCCGTAACACCATATCGCCTCCCTCGACTCAGCCCCGCCCGCACGTAACTGGGATACGGAGGAGCCGCCTCCTACCGCCTCCCTCGGCTCAGCCCCGCCCGCCCGTAACTGGGGTACGGAGGAGCCTCCTCCTACCGCCTCCCTCGACTCAGCCCCGCCCGCACGTAACTGGGGTACGGAGGAGCCGCCTCCTACCGCCTCCCTCGACTCAGCCCCGCCCGCACGTACCTGGGGTACGGAGGAGTCTCCTCCTACCGCCTCCCTCGACTCAGCCCCGCCCGCACGTAGCTGGAGTACGGAGGAGCCGCCTCCTACCGCCTCCCTCGGCTCAGCCCCGCCCGCCCGTAACTGGGGTACGGAGGAGCCGCCTCCTACCGCCTCCCTCGACTCAGCCCCGCCCGCCCGTAACTGGGGTACGGAGGAGCCGCCTCCTACCGCCTCCCTCGACTCAGCCCCGCCCGCCCGTAACTGGGGTACGGAGGAGCCGCCTCCTACCGCCTCCCTCGACTCAGCCCCGCCCGCCCGTAACTGGGGTACGGAGGAGCCGCCTCCTACCGCCTCCCTCGTGCCTCGTGCTCCGCTCTGGTCCATTTCCGTCCCAGCGAAGTGGAGTGACTGGCCCCCATCACACTGGCAGCCGGTCCGCCGCGCATGGAACGCTTCACAATTCACTGCGGCCCAGTGTATGGCCGCGGTCTGCATGGAGGCTCCGCTCTGGACCACAGGAGAGCGTCCATGGCAGCCGTGTGTAGACAAGACCATGATACGGGACCACGAGAGAGCGTCCATGACAGCCGTGTGTAGACAACACCATGATACGGGACCACGGGAGAGCGTCCATGACAGCGGTTTGTAGGCAAGACCATGATACGGGACCACGGGAGAGCGTCCATGGCAGCGGTTTGTAGACAAGACCATGATGTGGGACCACGGGAGAGCGTCCATGATAGCGGTTTGTAGACAAGACCATGATACGGGACCACGAGAGAGCGTCCATGGCAGCGGTTTGTAGGCAAGACCATGATACGGGACCACGGGAGAGCGTCCATGGCAGCGGTTTGTAGGCAAGACCATGATACGGGACCACGGGAGAGCGTCCATGGCAGCGGTTTGTAGGCAAGACCATGATACGGGACCACGGGAGAGCGTCTATGGCAGCGGTTTGTAGGCAAGACCATGATACGGGACCACGAGAGAGGGTCCATGGCAGCGGTTTGTAGGCAAGACCATGATACGGGACCACGGGAGAGCGTCCATGGCAGCGGTTTGTAGGCAAGACCATGATACGGGACCACGGGAGAGCGTCTATGGCAGCGGTTTGTAGGCAAGACCATGATACGGGACCACGAGAGAGGGTCCATGGCAGCGGTTTGTAGGCAAGACCATGATACGGGACCACGGGAGAGCGTCCATGGCAGCGGTTTGTAGGCAAGACCATGATACGGGACCACGGGAGAGCGTCCATGGCAGCGGTTTGTAGGCAAGACCATGATACGGGACCACGGGGGGAGCGCCTGAGACTGCGCGCAGCTGCACGCCGAGTAAAGAAGCCGCCGACCACGCGGAGCTGGCTCCCAGGTCCCGTGGTGACGGTCCCGGCTGCCACGCGGACTGCCGGAGTTGGTGTGGAGTGGGGCAGGCAGCCAAAGGACGTGGAGTCGCCGACACATATCAACATCAACCGTGCCAACTGCCACGGATACCGACCGGTTCGTGATCACGAATGTGTTGCGGCCACCGTATTGTGATTCAGGCCCTGAAACAGCTGGCAGGGCACCAGTATGTATGCGTGTATGTGTGTATGCTTGTCTGGGTGCGTGCATGTAACTAACTAGAACATCAACTGTAGATACAAGTGACCTCGACCAGACAGAGGAGAACTCTCAGGCCAAAGTCCAGGAGTCCTCGGCCAAGTATTATGATTGGTAAACACTGAACAGGAACGATTCGTCGTAAAACATCACTCACGTGACTCCAACTTAAACAACCTATCGTGCTATATGTCTTGCTAATATGCCATCCCTTATGCAGTTATTCTGGTATGCTGGTACGTTTTCGCGAGGATTCTTTTGGCGGCCTCATTGCTAATCAGTTATCATATATTTGTCAAGTTCAAGTAAACATCGTCTTACGGCTTGCCACATTTGTCAACTATTTATCAAATCTTAGAAACCAGTTAGGCGCCGTAGTTGGCGATGAACGAGCGAGCGCGAAGAAAATGTATGGGGAATTTCAATTCGATCGGGCAAGTAGTTTCTGAGATACAAAAAAGGGTGCGCACGTCCGCACGTGCAGAGGCACCCACCATTGACTTGTGGGAAAGTGGGGGCTGAGAGGTCCCTAACCACACACCAAATTTGAACACAATCGGCTCAAGCGTTCGTGATATATAGAATAGGGGTGTGCACGTGGGCACGTGCAGTCACTCCACCCCTGAGTAGTGTGAAAGTGGCGGCTGAGGGGTCCCTAACCACACACGAAATTTGCACATAATCTGCCCGGCCGTTGCGGAGTTATTCCGAGAAAATACTTTTCAACACCCCTCACGCGGCACGCGCCACGCGCAGTGGTAATCACCCACATGAGTCGGCACTGGTCTCAAACAGGGTAGGTTAGATGGGGCTGCTCAGCAAAGAAGTCCGCTTGTCAATCGGACTTGCGGTTGCAGAGATATGAGCTTCTCAAAAGCGTCGTCACAGGCCGGGCCGCTCATAATCAGATTTTTCCCATACACCACGGAAAGACGAGCGCTCGCTCGTAACCATGTCTATATGCGATTGCAGTCCGGTGCACATAGACAGCCTATAGACAGCCTATAGGCAGCTTATGCTATGCAGCACAGTCGGACCGTCCCTGCTGCTGTCCCTCCTGCTGTCCCCTGCTGCTGTCCGGTTGTTCCTGGTGCTGTCCCCTGCTGCTGTCCGGTCGTCCCTGCTGCTGTCCCTGCTGCTGTCCCTGCTGCCGTCCCCACTGCCGTCCGGTGAGCCGTGAATACCGCGCAGGAAGCTGGTTGTCACTGGTGTGACGGTATCGTGACGGGATCGTCACTGGTGTGACGGTTTCGTCACAAAGGGCGTAACATTCTTATCATAGTGTGTCATCAACACTGATTCGCGCTATGTGGGTGTGAAACGGCCACACCAGCTCGGGTACCGGTGAATCCGTGCAAAATGTAATGTCCCGGAACGTTATCTAGCATGGGATGCTATTCATTTTATTCAGGAAGGTGTGGTTTTTAGTGTCACACCCAATGAATATTCACCGACTATCAACCAGTAAAACGCCTTTTTGGGCGATGACCGAGCGAGTGCGCTCTGGTAAAGCTAAAACAGATTTGAAATATTACACGGTAAGGGAGCATTGCATTGTAACAGTAAATCTGACCCATCCACATGCCTGGGCTGACCCATCTGCCTGGGCTGAAATCTGACCCATCCACATGCCTGGGCTGACCCATCTGCCTGGGCTGAAATCTGACCCATCCACATGCCTGGGCTGACCCATCTGCCTGGGCTGAAATCTGACCCATCCACATGCCTGGGCTGACCCATCTGCCTGGGCTGAAATCTGACCCATCCACATGCCTGGGCTGACCCATCTGCCTGGGCTGAAATCTGACCCATCCACATGCCTGGGCTGACCCATCTGCCTGGGCTGAAATCTGACCCATCCACATGCCTGGGCTATTCGCGGTCATCGTCATACAGCAATATAAACGTAGACAATATATACGCACACACTGACATACCCACATACCATGGCTAAAAGTATGTAAATATCATAAATGACGTTCGAAACACGATCAAAACGGTATGATTATGAGCAGAACAACACAACATGGCTAATATTAGGAGGTATTACAAAACAAACAAATATCCTGTGAAACACGAAGTCAAACTAAAAACAAAAAGGTCATAAAAAATAGCGTTAAAATAAACCTAAAATAACTGCTAAGAGAGTATGGTTCTTCACATGCACCAATGACGCTATGAATTCTGCGCCACTCTTCTCGCAATCGATTTAAAAGACCACGTGGTAGTAACACAGTCATTTTAGTCCGCCAGAAAAATTGCCAGGCCTCAATGCATGCCAACATGCAAATTAAGTTGTATTAAATTGTTCATGATCTCCTTTCTCAAATCCGCCAAAAGGGAGTACGTCCTGAGCGCTGCAAGCTTCAGCGTATAAATTAATGCTTAGCTATGTGGCGGCTGAGGGGTCCCTAACCACACACGAAATTTGCACATAATCTGCCCAGCCGTTGCGAAGTTATTGCGATAATTACTTTTCAACTCCCCTCACGCGGCACGCGCCATGCGCAGTGGTAGTCACCCACATGAGTCGGCACTGGTCTCAAACAGGGTAGGTTGGATGGGGCTGCTCAGTAAAGAAGTCAGCTTGTCAATCGGACGAGCGGTTGCATAGATATGAGCTTCTCAAAAGCGCCGCCATGGGTCGGGTCGGGTCGGGTCGGGCCGGACCGGACCGGGTCGGGTCGGGTCGGACCAGGTCGGGCCGCTCATAATCATATTTTTTATACAGCCATTTTTTATCAAGAATCATTTTTGCAAGTTTTTTTGGTTCATTTCGACGTTCGCGTGTGCCAACTGCCACGTGCTGTAGTACCACCTCTATCAGAACGCACCATACCAAAAACAAAATTGATTTGATGGACCTATCCATTATCCAATGGTGAAAACCCAATCGCTATCGGAACAGTGGTTGCAAAGTTATTAGCTTCTGAAAAGCGTCTGTATGGCCGGGTCGTGCCAGGTCCAATTTAAATGTGTCTAGTAAGTTGACGAGAAACTTCACGGGCGCTTCGCGCCCGCTCGGTAATTACCAAGATGTCCTCTGCTTCCACCACGTGGATTATCTCTATCTCCACCTGATTCAGCTGATTTCAGTGCTCTCAGCTGACTAGGGTCATCCCCCTCTCCTCCCCTCCTCTCTATTCCCCTCCCAGGGGGCTTATCACGGCCTCTGTCCTCTCTCTCTCTCTCTCTCCCCTGGGAGAGGCCTCTTTCGCGCCCCTCGCGCCGCACGACCCGCTCTTAATTGAAACCGAGCTCCCGGAAATTGATGAGCCGGTCTCTCTTGGGGTCAATTTTAATAAGTGATCCGGAGCGATATTAATCAGTGTTCACTGGTGCGGGGTCAGGCGGAAAGTGTTCCGTATTGAGCTGTCAGTCTAGGAGACAACTCTGTTAGCCCGCTGGTGTGGGGGGGGGGGGAGGGTACCCAGCTCTGTCACTCGTTCTGGCGTTCTGGGTCATGTGCCGATAGTTGACAGGAGACGCACGTCACCCAGCTGTGCGTATGGAGGGGGGGAGGAGTGGGATGGGTGCCTGGTGGAGGATGGGATACGGTGGGGGAGTGGGATGGGTGCCTGGTGGAGGGTGGGAGACGGTGGGGGAGTGGGATGGGTGCCTGGTGGAGGGTGGGATACGGTGGGGGGAGTGGGATGGGTGCCTGGTGGAGGGTGGGAGACGGTGGGGGAGTGGGATGGGTGCCTGGTGGAGGGTGGGAGACGGTGGGGGAGTGGGATGGGTGCCTGGTGGAGGGTGGGATACGGTGGGGGAGTGGGATGGGTGCCTGGTGGAGGGTGGGGGAGTGTGATGGGTGCCTGGTGGAGGGTGGGGGAGTGGGATGGGTGCCTGGTGGAGGGTGGGAGACGGTGGAGGAGTGGGATGGGTGCCTGGTGGAGGGTAGGAGACGGTGGGAGAGTGGGATGGGTGCCTGGTGGAAGGTGGGAGACGGTGAGGGAGTGGGATGGGTGCCTGGTGGAGGGTGGGAGACGGTGGGGGAGTGGGATGGGTGCCTAGTGGAGGGTGGGCAACGGTGGGGGAGTGGGATGGGTGCCTGGTGGAGGGTGGGAGATGGTGGGGGAGTGGGATGGGTGCCTGGTGGAGGGTGGGATACGGTGGGGGAGTGGGATGGGTGCCTGGTGGAGGGTGGGGGAGTGAGATGGGTGCCTGGTGGAGGGTGGGGGAGTGGGATGGGTGTATTGGCGACCAGCCAACGGTACAGACTGACCCCGGCCGGCCGACCTCGCTCGGACCGGACCGGGGTCACAGGGGCGCGCTCAGGCGCACGGTCAGGGGTGCAACATCTCCCCCAAAATGACATTTACGGAAAATGTCATTTGAAATGTTAACAAACAAAAATTTGCACTTTGCAAAACAACATTCATCGCCAACACATTCCTCTCGCCAGTAGTCACAACCTACCGATAGTCCGCTAGCAATACGACTTGAGCTGCGGGTCTACAACCAGCCTCTCCGGTGGTTTTCTAAGCCGCCCGCTCCTACGCGGTTCCGTTCGTACGGACACAGGGCTCCTGTCACGACGTACGGAATCTTTCCCAGTTGCTGTCAATGGTTTGGGCGGCGCCAGCACGACAGTAGCATCGGGTTCATACACGGAGGACGGTAACAGAAAATGATGCGGACGGAGAAAACGCCTATTCCTCCAATACACACGACCACTTGACATTTTCACTAAATAGTCGCGTCTGTCACCGACACCAACAATCGTCCCAGTACGGTCCCACAAACCGGTGCGAGGGTCCTGCACGTCTACAGTCGCACCGAGACGGATACCCTTGAGCGGTCGGGCCGTCTGATCGTAATGATCACGCACTCGCTCACGCAGCGCGGCGGCTCGCTCGTCGCACACTTCGGCAGCAGTCTGCCATTCGGCGGCGAACGCCCGGTGATGAGCGGGTACAGGCGACTGCAGTGAGTGGCCGAAGAGAACCTGCGCCGGGGAGCGGCCGTCGGCACGCGGCGAGTTGCGTAACTCGAGCAGGCCGCGGGCGAAGGCGTCGTCGTCCAGCTCGCCCCGTTCAGTCGTCTTTCCGATGAGGCGCTTGATGGATTTAACGGCGGCTTCTGCATGCCCGTTGCTCTGCGGGTAGTGTGGGGATGACAGTACGTGGGTCACACCCCACCTGGCCAGAAAGTCCCTGGTCCGCTTCGCTGCAAATTGTGGGCCGCCGTCGGAACGTAGCACGGATGGAACACCCGTGGACGAGAACGTGTCTCTGAGTGCGCTGATCAGGTGTCGTGACGACGCGTCTCCCGCACAGTCACGCACGATCGGCCATCCAGATAGCCGGTCTACATACACGAGGTATGTTCTTCCTGCGTGATAGAAGTAGTCAGTTGACACTGATTCAAAGACGCGACTCGGTGGAGGGTCCGTCATCATCGGCTCCTTCTGAAGACTCGGGAGGTGCTCTCTGCAAAGACGACAGGAACGGACGATGTTAGCGATGTCGTTTTCGATGTTTGGCCAATATACTGTCTGCCGAGCACGCATTTTGGTCCGTTGGATGCCTTGGTGGCTCTCGTGTAGGCGTTTCAAAACGTCACTCCTCATTTGACGAGGAATGACCAGACGAGGGCCGCACACGATCAAGTCATCATCGATGGTCAGGCGGTCACGCATTGCCCAGTACGGTCTCACAGCGCCATCGACTTCTCCTTTAGTGCCGGGGAAGCCGGTGATGATCGTTTGTTTCAGTTTTTGATACTCATCGTCATGTTGAGCGGCGGCGCGTACTTGAGACAGCGGACTGTCTGGCAGCGGTGTGAAGCGGGTGCCGTCCCTCGTCACGGCGTTGATGGCGGACATCACCGTCCGCCTGAGGTGGCGGTTCAGCTCCTCCTCCTCCTCTGTGTCCTCGGTAGATGGCTGCTCGACTGGAGCTCTGGAAAGTGCATCGGGAATCGAGTGCTTGGACCCACTTCTCCATTCCGTAGTGAACTGGTACATCAACAGTTTCTCTCGAAGTCGCAGCAATCTGGGGCTATCGATATCACAGATTGAGCGTGAGTTCAGTATCGGAATGAGAGGTTTGTGGTCTGTGAGAAGGGTGTACTTGGGACAGCCAGCCAGGTACATACGACATTTTGTGGTGGCCCACACGACAGCTAGCAGCTCAAGTTCGATGACGGAATACCTGCTTTCGGTGTCCGAGAGAAAGCGGGATCCACATTGGACGAGTCTCCAGTCCTCGCCGTGCTGCTGCAGCAGCGCGTATCCCAGGCCGTGCCGTCGGGAGGCGTCAGTTTGCAGCATCGTTGGAAGTGCTGGTGAGAAGTAGGCGAGCACTGGTGGGGAGGTCAGCGCGTTTTTCACGGCGGCGAAGGCATCGTCGTGTTGAGCTGTCCATCGCCATTCATTCTTCGGCTTCAGCAGGTCTCTCAGTGGATCAGCGACGTCATAGATCCACGGTGAAAACTCGCTGAGCTGACCCACCAGACCCATGAAGCTGCGGAGATCGCTGATGTTGGCAGGCTTCGGGAACTCAGCGATGGCTTTCACTTTACGGCCATCGGGGGTGTACCCAGATGGGCTCAGCGTGTACCCGCAGTAGCCGACTTCTGATTCCGCGAACGCCGTCTTGGCCGGGTTGAGTGTGATGCCGTACTTGTCACAGCGTTCCAGGATCGTCCAGACGTGGTCCAGGTGGGACGCGTAGTCTTCGTCGTGGGCCAGTATATCATCGACGACTTTGCATGTTCTGGGGATGCCGTCCAGTGCCTGGTCTCCTCGTCTCAGGTACTCGTCTCCAGAAGACACCAGTCCCATCGGCGCCCTGCAGAACATGTACCTCTTCCATGGGGTGATAAACGTCGTCAGTGGTTGGTCCTCTTCAGTGATCGCTATCTGAAAATAGCCACTCTTCGCGTCCAACTTGGTGAAGTAACGGCTGTTCTTACCGATCCCCGTGATGACGTCATGAGGTGTCGAGACAGGATGTGGTCCCCGTCTCACGTGCTGATTCAGCTTTGTCAGGTCCACGCAGACGCGGGGATCGTTGGAGTCCTTCTTCGGCACGACGACCATCGGATGGCACCATTCGGTCGGCTTCTCTACTTATTTGATGATGCCCTTGCGTTCTAACTCGTCCAGCTCCTTCTTTACTTGTTCCTGCCACGCGAACGGTATCTTACGTGCAGCGGTGATAGCGAATGGCTTGGCGTCCTCAGTCAGATGAATTTTCATGGGGCCTCCGTCCATCTCTCTGAGTCTCGATGTGTCGAAGACCCGTGGGAACGCCTCCTTTAGCTGTTGCAGGTGGGTGGCTCGTTGTTGGTCGGAGGGTTCACCCATCGCTGCATTCCACGCTGGTTTATTTTCAGTCGGCGTGGCTTGAAGCAGAGCGTCTTGGTTCTCCCGTTGAGTGGCGCCACTGGGCGCCCGTGCAGACATCGCTGTCTTCGGGTGAGTTTCGCCGCTCCGCCGCACGGTGGCGCTGCCGACGCTGCGGTGCGCTGGAGATGGCGCCACCTGTGCCGGTGTTCCTTCTTGGTGTTGCCGTTTGGTGGTGGGCGCCACCGACACTTTCGTGTCACAGGAATCAGCCGTACCGCCTACCACTACTGTTGGAGCAGCCGGTGACGGTCTGACGCTGATGTCACTGCCGCCGCCGTCGGTTCTGCCAGGGTGAGCTGTGTGGTACGCTCCCACCGGGCAGACAGTCACGCTGTGTGGAGACCGTCCCCGGAGATTGTCCACTGCTGCCGGCCGAATCCTGGCGTTCACCAGATTGACATCGGCGTGGCGGTGTGAGACCGCCTCCGGCGCAGACGTTGTAACCGTGTAGTCGTCCGTCGCCTCTGGTAGACTCGTTACTGCCTCTGCGTGCTGATGATGAGCAGAGTCGGGTGGTGGCAGCACCGGCTGTGGGAAGCAGGCGGGTAGTATGCCCAGATCTCTCGCATGAAACCAGGAGAGGAGAGCAGAACGGACACCGTCAACCACGAAGATCGGTGTCCTGACCTCGCTGGGGCCGAGGCGGAGCACTGCCTGTATAGTGCCCAGGCACTGGAGCTCCGTGCCATCTGCCGAGAAGAGCGTGTGGTTAGTTGGTACCAGATTTGGTAGGTTTCCACCGACTGCCTCGACCAGGTCCGGCCCGATCACGGTCGATTCTGCGCCGGTGTCTGGTATCCACGATAGCACGCCGCTACCGTTGCGGTGCCTGACAGGGATCTGTATTTCAGGGGCTTTGTGTGACTCGCTGTCCCGGGTGGTGACGTCAGCAACCACGATACCCTGCAGGTGATCTCCCTGGGACCGCCTATGGTATCTGTAATCCTGACCAGAGCCGCCGGCTGGCATGCTGCCAGGGCGGACCGGGTCGGACACCCGGGGCTGATCTGAGCGGTCGGCTCTGCATACCACCGCCAGATGACCGCGTTTTGAGCAGAGCTCACGTACGCTGTTTCGAGCGGGACAGTCCCTCAGACGAATGTGCCATGGGCCCCCACAGAAGGCGCACCACCGGCCAGTGGCCAGCCGGCCTGGCCGACCACAACCGCGCTGCCGAGGGGACACACGGGCGATGGCCGCCGGACCCGGCGGCTCGAGACCGTGGTACGGGCCGTGCAGCGTTTCACGCCCACTCTGTGCGTTCTCGCGTGCCTGACATATTCTGACAGTTCGAGCCAGTGTGAGAGATTCCGTAGCCAATAACTCCTCGAGTGTAGCGCTATCACGGATCCCTGTAACGATTTTGTCACGGATTTGTTCGTCTTGACATTGGGTACAAAAATCGCAAAATTGATAGATCTCCTTCACAGCGATCATGAAGTCATTGAAAGACTCGCCGTGTTCTTGTGACCGCGTATAAAACTCTTCTATCCAGAATGACGTTACGTTGTTTCCGAAGGTGTTTCTCCATTTCTGCTACAATCTCATCAGTGGTGATTGCGTTGTTGCCAACATCAATGTTCAAGCTATACTTCACGATTTTGAGCCATTCATCGTCCAACAGGGCGAACAGTGCTGCTTTCTTCTCATCTGGCGGCATAGCGTTCATGCCGGTCAGCAGACAGTACCCCTCGTACTTATCTTTCCATGCCGAGAACTCGCGAAGCGATGCCCCGGAGAAGAGACGGGGCGCCAGCGTCGCCGCTGACGGCAGTCGGTTGGCTGGGCGGCTGAGTGGTGCTTCCTGCTGTGTGGTGGCCGGCGTCAGCTGCAGAAGTCGCTCCGTGAGTCGGGCCTCACGATCTCGGGCGTCCTGACGCTCCTCCGCCATCGCCTGCAGCTGCTGGGACAGCAGGGCACTGAGCTGGTCCACCGTTGAATCCGCCACAGCCATTGTCACTGTTCAAATGTTCACTGTGTTGCTCGCCACTGATCGGACCTCTGGTTCACGCGAACGGTTCACTGCGCTCACGCGACCGCGCCATGTTACGTGTATTGGCGACCAGCCAACGGTACAGACTGACCCCGGCCGGCCGACCTCGCTCGGACCGGACCGGGGTCACAGGGGCGCGCTCAGGCGCACGGTCAGGGGTGCAACAGGTGCCTGGTGGAGGGTGGGAGACGGTGGAGGAGTGGGATGGGTGCCTGGCGGAGGGTGGGAGACGGTGGGGGAGTGGGATGGGTGCCTGGTGGAGGGTGGGATACGGTGGGGGAGTGGGATGGGTGCCTGGTGGAGGGTGGGAGACGGTGGGGGAGTGGGATGGGTGCCTGGTGGAGGGTGGGAGACGGTGGGGGAGTGGGATGGGTGCCTGGTGGAGGGTGGGATACGGTGGGGGAGTGGGATGGGTGCCTGGTGGAGGGTGGGGGAGTGGGATGGGTGCCTGGTGGAGGGTGGGAGACGGTGGGGGAGTGGGATGGGTGCCTGGTGGAGGGTGGGAGACGGTGGGGGAGTGGGATGGGTGCCTGGTGGAGGGTGGGATACGGTGGGGGAGTGGGATGGGTGCCTGGTGGAGGGTGGGGGAGTGGGATGGGTGCCTGGTGGAGGGTGGGATACGGTGGGGGAGTGGGATGGGTGCCTGGTGGAGGGTGGGCAACGGTGGGGGAGTGGGATGGGTGCCTGGTGGAGGGTGGGAGACGGTCGGGGAGTGGGATAGGTGCCTGGTAGGTTTATTTGCACGTGCCACTGTGGCGGGTGTGCTGGCTCGTGGTGCCACCCGTCAGCGGTGTGTCGTCACGAGATTAGGGTCATGGCTGGCCGGATTGCGGTGGCGGGCCACGTGTCTCGGAGCATCTGTCTCGGTTGAATCATCATAGGCGCGCATCGGATATCAGGGCTGTGTACAGACCGAAAGCCGGGGAAGGAAAGGATTACCACACAACCTGGCAACCTGTGACGACGTACCTGACAACCTGTGACGACGCACCTGACAACCTGTGACGACGCACCTGACAACCTGTGACGACGTACCAGACAACCTGTGACGACGCACCTGACAACCTGTGACGACGCACCTGACAACCTGTGACGACGTACCAGACAACCTGTGACGACGCACCTGACAACCTGTGACGACGTACCAGACAACTTGTGAATAGAAGTCAACGCTTATTTTGCAGTCGATTCGTAAGCCATCACCAATAAGTGGTAATGATAAGGCAATTATGTTTAGCAAAACACTGCATTAGCCACAGATAATTGCATTTCGTCTTTTTTAATTTCGTGCGGATTTATCGCGGGAACACTGTAAAGGTGTCAGATCAGACTTCGGAGTGATACACGCCATTTCGGTGGCATGGCTATGCCTGTTCAAATATTTGTACGTGAATTAAATAACATATACCGACATGGACTTTGAATTAAACAAATGTTTGACAAGCTGAGCCATTTTTAACTGCGAGATGCCGGTTTGCCAACACTGGGGTTTCTGTGAAGATTGACACGTATACACATTGCACAATAACGTAGGTCAATACGTGACATTACGTCGGCAGAGAGACAAGCATTGAGAAGCAGACGTGTCGTTAATCTGGATGACTGTAATCTCGCTATAAATGAAACGTCTCGATGAGACAATCTGTCTTCTTAGTTGTCTCGATGAGACAATCTGTCTTCTTAGTTGTCTCGATGAGACAATTTGTCTTCTGAGTTGTCTCGAGATGAGACAATCTGTCTTCTTAGTTGTCTCGAGATGAGACAATCTGTCTTCTTAGTTGTCTCGAGATGAGACAATTTGTCTTCTGAGTTGTCTCGATGAGACAATCTGTCTTATGAGTTGTCTCGATGAGACAATCTGTCTTCTGAGTTGTCTCGATGAGACAATCCGTCTTCTGA
Organism: Chirona hameri; assembly: GCA_036785665.1. Classification (NCBI taxonomy): domain Eukaryota; kingdom Metazoa; phylum Arthropoda; class Thecostraca; order Balanomorpha; family Balanidae; genus Chirona; species Chirona hameri. The sequence continues at coordinate 25,207 of JAXIVJ010012688.1, read as the reverse complement.
GTTGTCTCGATGAGACAATCTGTCTTCTGAGTTGTCTCGATGAGACAATCTGTCTTCTGAGTTGTCTCGATGAGACAATCCGTCTTCTGAGTTGTCTCGATGAGACAATCTGTCTTCTGAGTTGTCTCGATGAGACAATCTGTCTTTTGAGTTGTCTCGATGAAACAGTCTGTCTTCTGAGTTGTCTCGATGAGACAATATGTCTTC
>JAXIVJ010012688.1:0-17500 GCA_036785665.1 Chirona hameri | reverse complement strand
TCGCCGTCGCCGCTCGCCGTCACTGCTAACCTGAAGATAAATAGCATTGGGTGTTGATGGCGCCACTTAGTCGGGGCGCAGTTGGAGGAGACAACACCCGCGCTGGCGCCGGGCTGGGCCGCACGGTCGTCTCGCAGCCCGAGATCAAAGCCGCGCCGACGCTCGCATAAAAATCAACTCCAGCCGGTGATCGCCCGGACTAAGTGCGCCGCGCACGCCGAGGAGCGCTGCGGAGCGCGGGGGAGCGCTGCGGAGCGCGGGGGAGCGGGACTAAGTGCAGACGCATTAGTGTGTACCTCCTAAATGTGGATATTGCTTATGCAATGTGCAGGCCGCCAAGTGTCCGTCGGTGACGTCATGGTGGGCCGGCCGCGGCTGTCGGGCGGCGCGCGGGCAGCCGGTCTGGCAACTGTCCGCTTGTCGCAGAGTTATTTCTGGAGTGTAGTGTTGTGCAAACTGTCGCGATATGTTTGGCCAGACTGTTTCATGCCGCCGTCAGATTGTAATCAAATGTGATCGGCTCGTAAAAGCGCAATTGAATCGTGATAACATGAGTGATGTGAACCATTGCCCGTTTAAGGTGATCCTAGAACCAGTGAGATAATCCTAACGACATAGCTGGTTTTGTGTTAAGGTGGTCATCAACTGTTTCCATTACGCTGCGTTTGTAAAACCCGAACCTATATTAGCACGTTGTACGTCCCACCCACACCCCTTCTGACCTAACGAGAGCATTTAACATAGCATCACACCCAGGCCAGCCCCCCCCCCCCCCCGTGACCCCCAGCCGGGGAACCCGTACGGCCTGAAGGACTCTGGAGCGGGGAGTGTAGGGGAGACCGGGGCACGTTCTGTCACGGGCCACATTCTATCAGCAGGGTTTTCTCGTTAACTATCCACCGCAGGTATGTTGTTGTTTCATAACATATGTTCATTTTTGCCTGGAATCGCCCGGTACTACCAAAACAACAACATGCCTGCCACCGGATTGGTCCAAATTTGACAAGTTTGTTTTTTCAACAGAAATCCAAACTTTATTAAGTGAACAAAATTGTGGTCTGTGGCCATTCATATAATTATATAGTGTCCTTCAATACTGTCTGGGTAGTCAAGAATGTCCAGAATTTCGTGCTGAGCGTTATTCTGCCCCATTCTCCCAAGTTTTCAGGCAAAAACGAAAAAGTGTGACCTACGTCGAGTGGGGCAGGTTCCGTCACCCAATCTGGGTCAGGTTCTGTCACTGAATCTGTTCATGACTCTTCGGCTGGGGGGATCCAAGGGCGTGCAATTCGGCTCGTAGGTACGATGGTGCGTAAGTTAGCTCGGCACGCATTCTGGAGGGATCCACCTTCGCGGAGCGCTAGTTGGTGCGTAAGTCGGCTCGTAAGTGCTCGACTTGCGCGCTAACTTTGCGCAGCAGCGTAAGTCCTGGCGTAAGTCAGTGCCTGTCATACCCCAATATAATATTTAAAAAATGTATAAAGAGGGAATATTTTCAAATTTGAATACATGTATGTGTTAGACAAAAAAAAATTGCTACCTGTTGATATACAAAATTAGGTCGTAAAAATATGGTACCATACACAAATTTCAGAATTAAGAAAAGGTCACGGGGTCACAAGGTCAACCGGTGACCTGAATAACTGATGCCAGTTTTATAAGTAAAAATAGACGCTGAATTCGAATTCAGCACCAAAAACAAATTAACTGAGCTCAAAAGGTTAAAATGAGGTTACCTATGAACATCCTGTACCAATGACCTTCGTGACCTCACTTGACCTGGTTTTGACCTCAAAACAAGAGAAAGAGGAGAGGGAGAGTGGCGGAGGACGACCAGAAGTCCGGGACACCGTGGCTTGGTTCGGCGTGGATCAGCCGGGCTAACGGAGCCGACACGCTGAACTGATATACGTCATAAACGGGTGTCGTGTGTTGGTCGCGGAGGCGGACAGAGCGTGGCGTGATCAGGACCCGCAGACAGGTGTCATTAAACAGGGGTCAGATGGCATGACCCGGCGGCCATAAAAGAGAGATGCCGCACCTTACGGTGTGATCGCCAACCACAGCCGGGGAGAAGACGCCAGTGGCACCGGACACAAGCGGCTGGTACAGCTTTATCATCCAAGAGAACGACGAAGCAGCTCACACACCGCACGCTCACAACGTCGCATCCTTGCTTCGTTTTCTTCGTCCTGCTCTTCTCTTGCAACAGCAACTGTCGCGATTTCCTCCAAATACTCCATGACACCGACCGGTCACGACCGCTTCTCAGAGCGGCACACGCCGATTGAGGCGGGAAATGGCACCGACCACGACAGCTCATGAGGAAGCGTGGGTAAGCTGATACCTCAGAAACTGTCCCTCCCTCTTCCACCGAATAAATGTGGATAGTCCACAGCCCGCTGTTCATAAGGCGAAATGTCCTTGACACCGAAGGAATTTTCGACCTTATGAGCGAGCTACTACCGAGTCAGCTGGGCTCTCTGGCCTCTAAACCGTCGTAAATCGGACATTTAAATGCTACGCGCTGACTTACGTACTAAATAACTCCGATCAGCTCCTCTTTCTTTTGTATCCCTCCGACTTCCTTCCGCGCCAACTTGCGCACCCATGAAGCGCGGGCGTAAGGGTAGCGCGCAAGGAAGTTATGCGCCTCCGGATCCCTCCAGCCGCAGTCGTAACGCTTATACACGGTCATACAAATGATTGCCTGTTATTCGAGGACCTCATCTGCCGATTGTTCGAGATGCGAAGTTCGAGGACGATAGTTTGAGGACCTCATCTGCCGGTTGCAGGCGCCCGAGCCGTAATCTCCCCCACCGGGCGCGCCCGTAATCTCCCCTGCACGGTGCACCCCACCTGTGTTTTATGGGAGCAGCTGTGGGTGTGAAGGAGGTGTGGGTGTGAACTGTGAAGGAGGCGTGAATGGTCATCGGAGGCAGAATAGGGCTGTTGACAGCAAAGGTTTGCTCAGAATCAGAAGTTGTTTAGTTAGCCAAGCCAAGACGTGGTTGACGGTTGTTGTTGGCAGCGAACCCAAAAAAATCGCAAAATGTATTGATTGACTGGCGCTGTTCGAAAATACAAATGTGCTCCATACCATGTTGTTGATACCTTGACCTCAAGTGTTTATGTGTGCAGAGGCTGGGAAAAGATGACCACGATAATGTTATGTGTAAAACGATGCGGTTCATAGTATTTGTGCATGAATAACCAAGAAGAAAAACGCATAAATGCAGTGTTGGGATCGTATCTGGCCGTCATTTTCTACACTATTGAGGATGGCGATGAATGAGACCCTCTTTCTTTCTCCCAGGGATGACCGTTCGGTGATAGTTCAGGCAGTGCCCCATCAGTGACAGAATGTGCCCCAGTAGGTGACAGAACTTGCCCCATATATGGGTCAGGTTCTGTCAGATGTGTCATCACCACATTGTCGACACTGGTGTCGAAACAAACTGAGATACCACTTGAACTCCTATAAACAATTTGAAGTTATTGCTGTATGTAACAGTAATGGGAAGTATCAATCAACAACTCTTGAAAGTGTGCCCACCAGAGCCAATTTGAACAAAAGTGACAGGACGTGCCCCGTTCTCCCCTACTGACTGCGACCTCCTGTGACCCTCAGCAGGGTAACCCGTACGGTCTGAAGGACTCTGGAGCGGGGAGTGTACTGACCGTGACCTCCTGTGACCCCAGCAGGGTAACCCGTACGGTCTGAAGGACTCTGGAGCGGGGAGTGTACTGACCGTAACCTCCTGTGACCCCCAGCAGGGTAACCCGTACGGTCTGAAGGACTCTGGAGCGGGGAGTGTACTGACCGTAACCTCCTGTGACCCCAGCAGGGTAACCCGTACGGTCTGAAGGACTCCGGAGCGGGCGAAATGGGCGTCTACAGCGGCATCAGCTCCAGTCCGGCCGGCTACGGCTATAGCGCCTACGACCCATCACTGTACGGGTAAGCAGGCCGCTAGTGACTGCAATCGTGGTGATTAGGACGTGTTTGGGGTGTGCTGACTTAGGGGTCTTTGGCGTTTACAGAGGGGGAGGGCTGTATGACTCATCGGTGAACGGGTGAGATAGTGGCACTGTGGGGTGGGGGGGGGGGGGGGGGGCACGTGATCAGACTTGTTACTTGCCTTACTAGAAGATGGATGGTGGTACAGGAAGATGAACCTGATAAGTGAGAACGGTGGACGGTGGACGGCGGACGGTGGACGGCGGGCGATGGACGGCGGACGGCGGACGGCGGGCGATGGACGGCGGACGGCGGACGGCGGACTGCGGACTGCGGACTGCGGACTGCGGACGGCGGACGGCGGACGGCGGACGGCGGACGGCGGACGGCGGACGGCGGACGGCGGACGGCGGACGGCTGACGGTGGACGGCGGACGGCGGACGGCGGGCGATGGACGGCGGACGGCGGGCGATGGACGGCGGACGGCGGACGGCAGACGGCGGACAGACGATTCGCACGTTGAAGGACGGTGAATGTTATTGGCCATGTCCTGATTCCACGGCTGCGGGCCATGGCAGCAAGGCTTTCCGACTTTGCGTATCGGCCCTGAACCGTAGACGGGATGTCCGGGCGGGACGGGACTCCCTGTGTCGAGAGGCCCGGGCTGAGCGCCACACAACGGGGTCGCGGTGGTTCCGGGACTCCCTGTGTCGAAAGGTCCGGGCTGAGAGCGCCACACAACGGGGTCGCGGTGGTTCCCTGCGCGGCCTGACTTCCGGTGTCGGCCCTGGGGACTGCACAGCCACGCGCCGGTTCCGGTGCCTCCTCACAAGTCACATCTGATAGCACCGACAGCATGTTTGACATACCGCGCCACTCGCTTATCGCTTACTGCCGGAAAACCCCTGCGCCTCTGCATCAGTCAAATACCGCGGCATAATGCAGGCCCAACCAATTAATTTTATAGCGAAAAGATACGGAAACAAACGGCTGGAAAATGAAGAAATGTAAGGTCGTGATCGAGTAGTGTCGTTTATGACCACATTAGTGAATAATAGACGAGGTGGAGTGCAAGGGTTCTTGAATTACTAAAATCCTTACTACGCTTGGAATGGGGCGAAGAGAAATAGTGGCGTACAAACGTGTTATTTTAATTGGCGCCGCAGCGCCGATGTAACGTAAGGGTAACGCCGATGTAACGTAACGTAACCCTCGCCCGGGTATGGGGTGGATGCCACCCCCCCTCGGTTTTTCTGGAATAACTCGCGTAGTGTCCAACCAATTTCGATGCAGCTTTCAATACCCTACTTTCGAAACATTCCCACATACTCTGACAATTTTGAATTTTTAACACACATGAACCGTGTGTGACCTATGACCTGTTTCTCAAGGTCATGTCAGACGCAACTGGCGTCCCGCAGTATCGATGCTTGTAACTTCTGCAGTTTTCGAGTGTTTTTTTTTGTTCAGGAGCATATGCACAGGTGTTTCCAGGTGAAAGTTGTGGTTTCCACTGAGATTGTGACCTCGATTGACCTCTTCAGAGGTCAACTGAGGTCATTGACCTTCAATGACCTCAGATGACTTTTTGGGGCTTCTGGCGGTTTCTAGGACATTTTGTGACGCTGATTTCAAATTTGGGATCCATTTTACATAATTATATGTTCCACTGGGGTCATGCCCTTCCACAGGTCAACCGAGGTCACTTGACCTCAGATGACCTGACATGACCTTTTTGGAATTTGGCAGTTTTTAGGACATTTTGTGACGCTGATTACGAATTTGGCACCCATTAAGCATTATGATATGCTCATTCACATTCTAGCTCGATAAAATTCAATTTATACGCATTTTCAATTTTGATGACATTTGGGTCATTGACATGACCTCAGAGGTCATCTAATGACCCAATATTTTTAAATCGGGTATCAGCGGCCTCCTCTCATCACAAGCAGCACGCTCGTCTTTGAATAGAAACTCTAGCTCAATTAGGGGCGAAACGCTAAGGGGGAGGGGGTCGTACCCCCTTACCCGAACAAGTAGTGATTTTGCCCTACCCGGGCGAGGGTTAAAAAGACGTGTTTGTAACATCTGGCACACTTGGGTATCATTTAAGTTTGCTGGATGACGGATGTAGGTACGCGAGCGTTCAATTGAGAACGTCATCTAAGTTCCTAAGTTCTCCACTGATGGTCGAAGGGAAGACAATGGCAAAAATTGGAAAATGTTTGAGGACATGATACGAAAGGCGTTTCATCTAATAAAGGTCATGGGATTACGAACACTACCAAGCCGGTGCTTTTGCGCCAAATTAGGTTCCGACAAACTACAATATCATGGTAAATATGTGTACAACATTATTTCGATATGCAACATTAGATGTTACGTATTGCATAGGGATTATAAGACATTATCGTTAAATTACGGTTTTGTTTACGTGCCTGTTCATGGACAGTAACGTATGTAGATAGGACAGTACCTCTCGCGTTCATTTCGCTCGATCCGCTAGCAGTACTTTGTCATGATGCAATATACACATTTCGAAAGGTTTGTTGGGACTGCAGCCGTAAGTTTAACGGAAGCTTAACGCTACTTCCAGGCATGACCAAGCAAACTATAGGACGGTTTGTTATTTAGCCTCTTATTTGAGAGAAGAAAAAGAAACTTAACAACGGGGACGTGCAAAGGTCTTACGTTCACTAGGTTTACTTTTGTTGCAACATCGCATGAATAAGGCGGTTTAAAAGTTTTCGAGTACAGAACCGCTATGATAAATTTTGCGCTGTCATCGATTCCTAAAGCTTCCAAAGCTATGCCACAATATTTGCCCAATACCGTTGGCCGCCCCGCCGCGATGTCGGTCGTCGCGTCGTGGGACCTCACACTCCGCCTCCCTGGGGCCTGGGAGGGCAGCAGCGGGGTGCCGCCGCCGCCGCCGTCCATCCGATTATCACGAGTCCGCTACTCCGCGCCTCGCCGGCGTCCGCTGCTCCGAGGGGGGGCAGCGCTGAGACGCGACTCGGTCCGGTGTTATCGGGAGTCTGCACGGACCGGCGAGCTGCGGCTACACACAGCGAGCGGCCCGGGCGGCGGCGGCCGGCGGTATCGGCAGCACGCCGGATGATACGCTCGCTGGAAACGGCCGCGGGTCCGCTCAGTGGTGTGATGTCTGTGTGGGGTCTGCTGGGGTCTGTGGGATAGGGGGTGTAAGGGGGGATCGTGCGTGCAGTAGTGCGTGCGGAGTGGCCTGTCACGGAGAGATGCACGGGAACTGACGGACGATGACGGACGGTTGGCCGAGCGGCAGCCGCTGTGACCGGCGGCGGCTTCCGGAGGCCTCTTCTTGGATGTGACATCCCAGCACTGTCAAGTGAAGCACTTCACAGCCGAACAGAAGTTAATCGATGCTGGGGAACTAAGAAGTCTTGAATTAACACTTGATCTGTATACTGTCGCAAACAGATGTACTGCTCCAATCTGGTCAAAGAGGGTAACTTCCTTGAGCGGGTAACTTCCTTAAGCGGGTAACTACCTTGAGCGGGTAACTACATTGAGCGGGTAACTACCTTGAGCGGGTAACTACATTGAGCGGGTAACTACATTGAGCGGGTAACTACCTTGAGCGGGTAACTACCTTGAGCGGGTAACTACCTTGAGCGGGTAACTACCTTGAGCCGGTAACTACCTTGAGCGGGTAACTACCTTGAGCGGGTAACTTCCTTGAGCGGATAACTACCTTGAGCGGGTAACTACCTTGAGAGGGAAACTACCTTGATTCGGTAACTACCTTGAGCGGGTAACTACCTTGAGCGGGTAACTACCTTGAGCGGGTAACTACCTTGAGCGGGTAGCTACCTTGAGCGGGTAACTTCCTTGAACGGGTAACTACCTTGAGCGGGTAACTTCCTTGAGCGGGTAACTTCCTTGAGCGGGTAACTACCTTGCGCGGGTAACTACCTTAAGCGGGTAACTTCCTTGAACGGGTAACTACCTTGAGCGGGTAACTTCCTTGAGCGGGTAACTTCCTTGAGCGGGTAACTACCTTGCGCGGGTAACTACCTTGAGCGGGTAACTTCCTTGAACGGGTAACTACCTTGAGCGGGTAACTTCCTTGAGCGGGTAACTTCCTTGAGCGGGTAACTACCTTGAGCGGGTAACTACCTTAAGCGGGTAACTACCGGAAACTCCTTGCTAAGTGGTTATTTTTTTGGTTTTATAATGTGTCGAAGTGAGGATAGTGACCAATGTAGGCTTATTGCTACGCTTGAGCGTAATAAGATTATTTATTTATTTCATGTAATCGCCATTAGCCAACTCCACGCATGACTGGACTATGATCCGATCCTTGTAATACATGACTGGAATATGATCCGATCCTTGTAATACATGACTGGACTATGATCCGATGATCCTGTACTATGATATCTCTGTGCAGTCAGAGATATTTCAAACTCGATTCTTTCCATGCAACGCCCATAGACGTAATGCTAAAGTTTGACGGAATCCAATTTTATCTAGTGTAAACTGGATCGCTCAGGGTGCGGGGGGGGGGGGCATGGCCCCCGTGGCCTACGTCCCTGATTCAGTTCACGTAGTCATATATTTTAAACACATAGGTTGAAGGATTTGAAGGAAAATTAAAGGAAATAGTTCACCTTGGAAAATTTTCCCAAACACGATTTGATTATATTTTTAATACAATTTATTTTTATATTGTCAAAAATGGCCTTATATCGCGCCGATTCAGGACAAAAGGCCGTAAATTATTATTGTTTATCAAAAATATATGCATACTCTCTGAGTCAGAGTCCTGACGTCACGCGAATTAAAAAAAATGTTCAGCCAATCAGATTCGAAAGTAGTCGCGTAAGGATATACTCGCATTAGAGATATGCCAACCGGCGGCCGGCGGTTCGCTTGCTAGCACCAGCTTCAAGCTGATTGGCTGATGTTATAGCCTCTGCCCGGGCTAGATCCAGCACCACATTATCTCGCCAGCACCGCATTCATTCGCCAAAAAAATCAAATATATTCGGCTGGATTCTTTTCGGTCAAGAAAACTTGCAGATAGGGGGTTTCCCAACACGGTCTACAAAACTACTATCTCAGTTTAAAATTAATATTGAAGGTGAACTATTTCCTTTAAAGGTGATGATGATGATATATCGTGATTTAGAGTGGCGATCTATCAGGGTTGCCAGAGCCCGGAAATTAAGTTAGGGTAACATACAATTGCAATGTAATATCTACCAGAAAACAAGACCCGTTTGCAGTAGCCAAATATTGATTTGCGTCACTTTTGCCTCAAGGACAAGCTACCATATTTTATTGCCATATGAAGTATATATTTTTTAACTTTTGCAATGCTCATAATTTTTACCATATATGGTAAAGGATATATCATTTTCGACTTCGGAAGATGGGGGGGGGGCAAAAAGATAGTTTTGCCCCCGCTTGATTTTGCCAGCGGGGGCGGCTGCCCCGCTCCCCCCGAATCCGCCGCCCCTGCTCTTAATTATTATGTATGTTCGGAGTGTTGCCACTCTCATGCCATATCTGGGTATGCATGTTTTCGCTGACACATTGACAGGTGTCCGTTGTGGGCTCTGTCTTCACATCTGACTGATGACTCACATCTCACATCTGACTGATGTGGTTGCGTTTGCTCGTTCGTCCTCGCTCATCACAGTAACTGGACCAAGCGTGAGAGGACGCTGCCGCCTATGACTCTGCAAAAAAACACACTGAGCTGCGGAGTATGAAATGGAAACCTGCACCTCCAGACGATACCAGAAAACCTACTCCCCTGGGTGTCTCGCGTTACACTTGTCGTCCTTCTCTAACGGGCTTGGCTCGCCCATCACTCCAGTGTGTGGGCTGGCTGCTCGTTGGTTGCGTCCGCCTCAGAGTCGTGGCGGGTGGCTGCTCGTTGGTTGCGTCCGCCGCAGAGTCGTGGTGGGGTGACGACGACATACCAGAGATCCCGGAGTCAGCTCTGGCTGAATACAAAAAGGCTAATTTGTTTCTAAGAACTTGAATCAACAGCTTTTTTATGAATAGCGTCACTTTATGACAAAATAAAAGCAATCTTTATTCAAGCCGTTTTCACGAAGGATTATTGTGCGAAACTTTTTAAAACTTTTTCCTATGTTTTGAAAAGTTTCGACGAGCCATTCCTAACTACACATTTTTTACATGCGATTTTTGGCTAGAAATATCCCTCGGAATTTTGTAATATGTTGGTAAAAATATAATATGTTAACACAATTGCGGTTTGGCAAGATAAGTAATGATAGGTCTGTTGTGATGCCAGATCTCCACCGACGGAAACTTTTCAAAACTTCAGAATGATTCAGAAAGATTTTGTGGCGTGTGACGCTTTTGGACGCAATAGACTCGCCGCAGCCCAATCCGGCGGCCGGGCTGTGCATCTTGACTTTGTCCATGTGCGTGTGGCACGCGGGTCGGAAGCGGCGGCGAATCGATGCTGGCACATCACTGCACATGCGCAGACCGACCTGTGATCTATGACGCTGCCAGATGTCAACTAGTATGACGGTATGCTAAACTGAACGAATGGACTATGTTCATTCACATATGTTCTTTAAAAACGGTAAATTGTGTATCATAAACTTGTTATGAACTCAATACATGTTTCCATAACTATTGAATAGTAATAATATCGGTATAAATCAGTTATCTATTTCTTGGAATGTATAATATACTAAGACTTTTATAGCGAAACTTTTTAAAACTTTTCAGAAATGTTTCAGAATCTTTTCAGCGCAATAATCCTTCGTGAAAACGGCTACTGTCATATTTCGACTTCTCTCGATCAATAATATCAAATACTTACCTATTACGTAACAAAGACATCGATGAAGCGAAATGATAAACCAAAAGACATTAACATTGAAGGGTCGCAAACAAAAATGTGGCATATTTTCCGTAGCGCATTCGCCAGACAGTCCATTAAATGATTGGGGTCTATCAGACCCCAGTTTAAAGTCTGTGTGTGTGTGAGACTCTGATGCTGATTGGAACTTCCGGGCGCCGAAGCTGCCAATGCTACACCTAGAAGCTTAGTTGCGAATCTCCCGAGGCCAAATATCTTCACATGTTTGGTTATCGTTCATCGAACTTTTTTATGATCACGTCACTTTTGCTATCTCAACCCAAAACTAATGGTATGGTGGGTCGTCTATTACGTTGGTTCCGTAGCTTCCGTTGGTGGCTTCCGTTGGTTGGTATGTAAGTATCTCGGTTTATAATGTAGTAAATAAAGACGTTTTGGATTTCGGATTATCGACTTTATTTCCTCCCGATGGTTACGATAGGCGCTGGAGATTTGCTGGATTATGATTCAAAAAAGAAAATAAATAAACAAAGTGACCTGCGGTTCGTTGGACCGTTGTATTTGCACTCGAGCGCAGTTGTGTTTGCAGTTGTGCACGATTCGCTACTTTCCACATCTGACCGAGAACCCTGTCGCAGCAGTATATCATCGGTCCAACATGTTGGCCCCACTCCCTGCCTGTTGCAGCAGTATATCATCGGTCCAACATGTTGTTCCCATTCCCCCTGCCTGTTGCAGCAGTATAGCATCGGTCCAACATGTTGGCCCCACTGCCCTGCCTGTTGCAGCAGTATATCATCGGTCCAACATGTTGGCCCCACTGCCCTGCCTGTTGCAGCAGTATATCATCGGTCCAACATGATGGTCCCACTGCCCTGCCTGTTGCAGCAGTATATCATCGGTCCAACATGTTGGCCCCACTGCCCTGCCTGTTGCAGCAGTATATCATCGGTCCAACATGTTGGCCCCACTGCCCTGCCTGTTGCAGCAGTATATCATCGGTCCAACATGTTGGCCCCACTCCCTCCCTGTCGCAGCAGTATATCATCGGTCCAACATGTTGACCCCACTGCCCTGCCCTGCTGCAGCAGTATATCATCGGTCCAACATGTTGGCCCCACTGCCCTGCCCTGCTGCAGCAGTATATCATCGGTCCAACATGTTGGCCCCACTGCCCTGCCCTGCTGCAGCAGTATATCATCGGTCCAACATGTTGACCCCACTGCCCTTTCTGCTGCCCTGCTGGCTTTTCTCGCCTGACATCCCAGGCGAGTGAAGTCAGCTTCAACATCTGCCCTCGCCTGACCTCCCACAACCTCCTCTGGATTCTCCTGACCTTCCCTGACCTCTCCTGACCTCTCCTCACCTCTCCTCACCTCTCCTCACCTCTCCACACCTCTCCTCACCTCTCCTCACCTCCCCTCACCTACCCCGACCCCAACGACTTTTCCTGATCTCTTGTTCGCCGAGCGATCCAACCTGGTCGCTTTCGGCGCCTCGACCCGACCCGCTGGTCACGGCAAGGGACACACGTCAGCATCTTCGCTGGCCGGCGCCAAAGATTGACTGGTGTAAACAGCCGTGTCTCGTCGACCGGTCGTGGACCGACTGTGCACGTGCACACACGCGCCGCCGTTTTTCTGCGGGCGTGACTCAAACTGGGGCCTGATGACAGAGCAGCTTGGTTACGGTAGCAACACAGGAAGTGTACTCTGTTTCTTTGTTGGCTGTATCCCTTGTCGCGCGTGTGTTTCGTTTGTTTATTGCTCTGTTGGAGCGGCAAGTGGACCCTCCACGAATGTGGGCACATCTGGGAGTTGGGAGTTGCTTGACAAGAGCCCGCCGGACTCTGTGTTCTTGTATGGTTACAAAAGCCCGCCGGACTCTGTGTTCTTGTATGGTTACAATAGACCGCCGGACTCTGTGTTCTTGTATGGTTACAAGAGCCCGCCGGACTCTGTGTTCTTGTATGGTTACAATAGACCGCCAGACTCTGTGTTCTTGTATGGTTACAAGAGCCCGCCGGACTCTGTGTTCTTGTATGGTTACAAGAGCCCGCCGGACTCTGTGTTCTTGTATGGTTACAAGAGCCAGCCGGACTCTGTTTTCTTGTATGGTTACAATAGACCGCCGGACTCTGTGTTCTTGTATGGTTACAAGAGCCCGCCGGACTCTGTGTTCTTGTATGGTTACAAGAGCCCGCCGGACTCTGTTTTCTTGTATGGTTACAATAGACCGCCGGACTCTGTGTTCTTGTATGGTTACAAGAGCCCGCCGGACTCTGTGTTCTTGTATGGTTACAAGAGCCCGCCGGACTCTGTGTTCTTGTATGGTTACAAGAGCCCGCCGGACTCTGGTTTCTTGTATGGTTACAATAGACCGCCGGACTCTGTGTTCTTGTATGGTTACAAGAGCCCGCCGGACTCTGTGTTCTTGTATGGTTACAAGAGCCCGCCGGACTCTGTGTTCTTGTATGGTTACAAGAGCCCGCCGGACTCTGTTTTCTTGTATGGTTACAATAGACCGCCGGACTCTGTGTTCTTGTATGGTTACAAGAGCCCGCCGGAGTCAGTGCCTCCCAGTGTGAGTCAGTGCCTCCCAGTGTGAGTCAGTGCCTCCCAGTGTGAGTCAGTGCCTCCCAGTGTGAGTCAGTGCCTCCCACTGTGAGTCAGTACCTCCCAGTGTGAGTCAGTTCCTCCCAGTGTGAGTCAGTTCCTCCCAGTGTGATCAGTACCTCCCAGTGAGAGTCAGTGCCTCCCAGTGTGAGTCAGTTCCTCCCAGTGTGAGTCAGTTCCTCCCAGTGTGAGTCAGTGAAACGTTCCCTGTCTGGCGAGCGGTGCTCGGTGCGGTGCTCGGCGACAGGACAAGTTGGTGATGCTGGTCACGACACCGCCGCGCTGGTGGCATGTGAACGCATCTCTAAGCAGTGTCGACAGCTAAGTTCTTAACACCTAGCGGGAAAACATATAGGTCTAGCGCGCGTCTCCCTATGATGATGTCAGAGTCGGACAGGCGTTAGACTGGCGCTCAAGCTGGCACTCCGTACATCCACGGTACATATCTGCCCTGCAGGACGCGTCTGTTCAAATATCCTGTACCACCGCTCAGCGACCAACTTATGTCGCTCAAATTACATATATTACGGCGACTGGTTCGTGAGGAGCGCGAACTTCCAGAGCCGGGTATCAGCTGGAGTTGTCATGTTGCAGTTGGCTGCAATGCCCAGGCAGAGTCTTTCAGAAGTGTTCTGAATCCGATAAACACGACATTTTTCACTTATTACATTTTGGAATCGTAGCGCTTTCGATAGTTGGAATGACTAACAATATGTTCCATCGTTTGTTTGCCTCCGAGAACTGCAAAAGCTAGCCAGCATGACGTCAGTTACGGGTAGGATTTTAGACATGTCCTTCGTGTATATGTATGCTACCTCTTTATGCGAGCTGCCATGTGTACATTGTCGACAAAGACTAATTTTATCACAAACGGCTGTGATTTCGATGCCCATATAAATTAACGGTCTACATATTATAATACTCCAACTAGGAAAAGGTATGAACGATAATGTGTGTTGCAAATGACCTTGAATCTTACTGAAGCATGCAACAGTGCAATTGTTGCATCACTATACATGCACCCAAAAGACATGTGATGGCCGGAGTGATATGACGGTGACAGCTACATCACTCGAACTTTGCACCGCTCGGGCTCTGAGTCTGTATCCTGTACATTTTACTGACACGGCCTCTGCTGTATCCTGTACATTTTACTGCCACGGCAAACGTAAGAAATTAGTCACCAATCGGCTTTATTTCCGAACACACCAGCTACAGATACTGTTATAATCCTGGTGACGATAGCGACATTGCATTCCTATAGAATGCATCACTAGTAAAGTATTGAGGGCCTGCAGTCAGAGTTCGCCATGGGCCGGGCTGGCCCTACGGGCCATGGGCCGGGCCTGGGCCGGGCCTCAACTTTAAGGAAATCACCGGGCTCTGGACAGGCCTGGGCTGAGAATGTTGAAGTAATACGTGGCGCGCGCAAGCTGCAGGTCAGAGTTGAACAAATATTTTAACCAGCAGTATACTTCCACGGCAACACACAGGTGAGTGATATTGAGCTCACCATAATACATATTGATTTCATAGTTTCTTAACACTCACATCAATGATAACATAACTATCATAGTTATGCAGTAGAACAGGATAAAGATACCTACTAATAATCAGTCATCATGTACATGAACACCTGACATTATGACAGAAAATACAAGCATCTATATGGTCACATGCAATGTTGAAAATGATAATCTTAGATCCATTTAACAAACAAAAATTAACTAATCAATATCATCAGCCCCATTGGGCATGAGAGTCATCATCATTTTGCAAGTAGACAGTGACTTGAGCACTAGAATGTGGACAATGACATGTCTTTAAACTTGCTTACCTAGCACTTGATTTTATATTCATTCACAGGAAAAATACAAGTTCAAGGTGAATTTGCATGGCTGAAAAAACATGTTATCAGCTAAAGAACAACAGTATAGTTTTGGTTTGTGGACCAAGCACCGTATCTTCTTGGGACCAAGGTGACAACAGCAAAAATGTAACTTATTTGCTGGGCGCAAGGCTATATAACGCAGGGCGCCACTTATTGTCACTTGCGCGCCACCAGGCCGTTGTCATCCCAATGCCTATAAGCTGTTCAATAATCGGCGCTAATGACGTCACTGGGGCATTACATTTTGGATGCCTGTGAGTTTCCTTGTCATTAATATGAGACTTGATAATCTCTAACATACATTATTCAGGCCCGGATCCAGGGGGCGCTAGCCCCCCCCCCCCCCCCCCTGAGCCCGGGTCGCGCTCATGTCACGCATACAAACGCGCCCGTAGGGCGCAACTTTTTGTATGGCGCGCCCTCCCCCTGACCGAAATCCTGGATCCGCGCCTGTTATTGATGATGTACTTTACATGTATGTCACTTGCGAAGTAATGTTTCATATATTTAGCTTGCTATGCCGGATATAAGTATGCTCTCGGTGACATCATGACAGATAACTGCGCAGCAGAGACGGTTCTAGCTGGTATTCTATGGCCTTGGCTCGTCATAGAGTTCAGTGTCCCTCAGTCCTTGTTGAATAAATGACGTAATTCTTAAATAGGTATAGCTTTTTACTTGCAAAATGCTCAAATGGCTGTGAATTTGCTAAATTTCTGATTGATTATAAAATTGAATCCCAAATTTGTTTCATTAACACATGTTATTTGTAAAATACTACAATGCATATCCTTTGTTATGTGATAACGTCATCAAACGCAAAATCTTTGATTCACTGATTTTAAGTTCAATGCGTCGACTACTTCGATAAAACGCATTCGGATTCCTGTCGAATGTTTGTTGTTATTTTGGTTGGCATAGTGTTAGTGTGTCAATGCGGAGTTAAATGGGTGGGTATGTTGATTGTAATTTAATGTATGTATAAGGGCATCAGATCTACTCAGGCTGGGTGGGTGATGCTTAATGCAAGCAATCATGAGTTATAATTTGTTCTGATTTCACATGACTCTTTTCTGTGTTTAATCATCAAGTTATCATTGTGGCGAAGGCACCTTTGTCTTATGTTATATGTATTTAATCTCATTTGTCTTACCTCAGCATGGATTCAATCTTCTGTCCTTGATTTTGACATTCTTGCCACTGGGGCCTGGGCGCCAAATGACCACAGCAGTCGGTGCGCCATAAGTCACAATCATAATTGACATGCTTGCGGCTTGCCTGTGTTTCTTTTGTCAATTTAAACTTATCATTTCTGTTAAGAACCTGCAATTTCTTACAAAACATTGCCAGTGTTTTCTTCTTGCCAATTTCAACTTAGTATTTATGTTAGGGAAATGCAATTTCTGTCAAAACATGCCTAAAGGCAATTGCTCTGTTTGTCAGGTGTTATAAAATGTAGTATTGTGTCCACTATTGACCTGATTATTTTCCATGATCAACTATTGTTGTCATCAAATTTGTTCATTGTTTCACATATATTAGTATACAAGTAATTATGCTAGGATAATTTATTGTAATTTTTGTGAAGAATAAGATATGCTTAATCTGAACAGGGTCCTGGGCCTCAATATTCTAAATTTGACACGCGCCTGGTCTGGGGCCTGGGCTTGGTGTTCATGGGCCATGGGCTTGGCCGGGGCTGGGGGGTTGGTGGGCCCGTGGCGAACACTGGCTGCAGTCAGTGCCGGTATATCCAATGGGGCAAAGTGCATGATTGTTGGACGCCACTTCAAAACTAATCATGTTTTAATATATTTTGCATCAGCCAATGGCTTCTTAAAGCTTTTATTTGCAATGATGCTCAGATGTTTCAACTAAAACAACATCCATTTCTCGTTTCGACAAACCTTTGGGGCTTGTTCAAAAGTCATAATTGACATTGAACAAACATCTGAATCGTTGACGTCATCCGATCCGCCTGGACCAGATGACGTCCATTGGCGCATCCGTGTCTCACAGACACGGGCCAACAGGTCAACCGACCTACCTTGACAGGAACACACGTCACGTCATCCAAACCGTCTGCTCGATAGCTGTTTGTGTCGTGACGGTTATACGCCTGTCCCACCAACAACGCCGTACTGTCTCGGCGAGCGCGGAGCTGGGCGTGTGTTTT
>JAXIVJ010012687.1:0-39551 GCA_036785665.1 Chirona hameri | reverse complement strand
GGTGAGGGGAGGCTAGGGTCTGACGGTGAGGGGAGGCTAGAGGTCTGATGGTGTGACGGTGAGGGAAGGTTAGGGGTATGACGGCGAGGCTATGGGTGTGACAGTGAGGCTATGGGTGTGACGGTGAGGGAAGGCTAGGGGTCTGATGGTGAGGGAAGGCTAGGGGTCTGATGGTGAGGGGAGGCTAGGGTCTGACAGTGAGGGGAGGCTAGGGGTCTGACGGTGAGGGGAGGCTAGGGTCTGACAGTGAGGGGAGGCTACAGGTGTGACGGTGAGGGGAGGCTAGATGTCTTGACAGTGAGGGGAGCTAGATGTCTTGACAGTGAGGGGAGGCTCGGGGTCTGACGGTGAGGGGAGGCTAGGGTCTGACAGTGAGGGGAGGCTATGGGTGTGACAGGGAGGGAAGGCTTGGGGTCTGACAGTGAGGGGAGGCTAGGGTTTGACGGTGAGGGGAGGCTAGGGGTCTGAAAGTGTGAGGAGGATAGGGGTTGCCAGGGACCGCTAGTGGGCCAGGGTGTTATGACGTCGCAAGCAAATTGTACCAGTTAAATATTTAACGCTAAATATTTATTTATTTATAAATCAATCAATATTTAGTGGTACCATGTGCTTGCGACGTCATAACACCCTGGCTCACTAGCGGTCCCTGGCGGCCAACTGCTGCAACAACTCCAGCCGATAGTGCTAGCCAATCTAGACACCGGGTGGTTCGCTGTTTTTCTGCACAATAGATGTCAACAAAAAATGTGCCATACAATTAGCAGCACAAAGGATTTCCATGTTATTTACAAAAATCATGAAATCACCAACCCAACTTTCCGCTTAAAACTAAAAGTTGAATATCTTCCAAGACAAAAATTTCCAGAAAAAAGTTCACGCACATGTTCAGCTGACCTCTCCTGACATGTAGTCATACAATTAAGTGTGATTCAACAACTTTCAAAAAGGTGGGACAGTCCCTTTAATAAGTATGATATTTGGATGTGGCCGAAGATTGGATCTTATACTGACTAAACAACCCACAGTGCCTTTCTTGGTATTAGCTGTGCAGGCGTCACACTTCTATACACCAGCTGTAGGTAGTGTAACAAGGGGTGGGCGGTGCAGCCGGCTTGATGTCACTGGGAGGGTATCTTTCACTATTGGTGGTGGAAAGTTTGAAATAATTGTAATAGCATAATTGAATCCGACCTAACCTTTACAGCAATTACGGTTGCAGGGACCAACAGTTAGTATGATCCACTTGCTGCGCTCCAGAACCTACCGCACAGCAAGTGGACGGGGTGGCTGTCACCTGAAGGTGACAGGTGACAGCCACCCCGGACTCCCTCAGACCATCTTGTAGACAAAACCTAACCATACAGTGTAAATAAGTTATGATGTATTTATGCTGTAGGGTTAGGTTTTGTCCACAAGATGGTCTGGGGGTCCGGGGGTGACAGGCCCCCAGTAGGTTCTGCAGCACAGCGAGCGAATGTGAGCAGTACTCTAAACATGGGTCCCTGCAACCATAATTGCTGTAAAGGTTAGGTCAGGTTGGATTATGTTATTACAATTATCGTTTCCACCAGAGTGAAAAATACTCTCCCAGTGACGTCATCAAGCCGGCTGCACCGCCCGCCCCTTTTTACACTACCTACAGCTAGTATACAGAAGTGTGACGCCTGCAGAGCTAATACCCCGTTCTTTACCATAATCAAGGCCGACCATAATTGGGTTCAACCCCAAGCTGTTACAGGAATGTTAAAGATTATGTTACTCTTTTACACACACTAAATTAACCCACAAATTTGATGAATGACTAAGCACTGTCTCTAATTAGGGTAGAATAACCCTTATCCGAACTAAAGGAACTTTACTGTCTAAACTGATGCCATCACATGCGGAACTTTATATACTTTTGGGGTTGTAGCTACAACTGCATCCTCAAAAATTAAAACCCCAATTATGAATATTACAGCCCCAACATTGTCATGTCAGTGACCTAAGTAAATAAATACTGTGAACGGTACACAAAATCACCAAAGGATTTTCAATAACAATCATATGAAAATAATGAAAACATATATGAACAAACAGAAGAAAAAAACACAGAAATATTGAAAAGCAATAACACACATACGTCATTGCAACAGACAAGATAAATGTGCATATTTTGGCATAGCCACATCATATTTGCCTCTTGTATTATTACTAAAGTGATGCTGTTTGGTTCTCGCCTAATTTGTTTGCCTTGTGGGAACTATGCTATATGTATTTATATATCTCAGCTGTAATATATAAAACAACCGGACCTAGACCATTTGCATCACCAGACATTTTAAGTTTGAGACCATTTTTCTGGCAGACGTTTGCGTCCTAAGAAACAACTTTTACTAGGAATATACACATATTTTGCCCAAAAATGACGATTTTGTGTCAAGGCGAACCTCCAATTTCATCAACCTGCTCCATTTTTTCTGAACCTAAAATATCTATATGTATCGATGTCTAGGGGTTATCAGTCCCCAGGTTCCGGGAACACGTTTCCCCCTCCCCCTTAGCGACACCTATGCGCCACTGAAAATCACAAGCTGAACAAGGGACGCGACCCGGCTCAGGGGGGGGGGGGGGGGGGGGGGGGGGCTTGAGCCCCCCTAGATCTGCGCCTGCTATCAGTCAGCCTGAGGGGCCCACAGTCTGACTGAGGGGGCTCTCGGTCGTTCTGAGGGGACACTCACTCAGCTTGAGTGGGCCCTCAGTCAGCCTTAGGGGTGGGGGGGGGGGGGGGGGGGGCTCAGCCGGCCCGGATCCCTCAGTCTGCCTGAGGAGCCCTTGGTCGGTCTGATGGGCCTTGGTTGTCCTAGGTTAGCCCTTGGATGGCCTGAGGGGCCTTCAGTTAGTCTGAGGTGCCTTCGGTCTGATGGGCCCTTAGCGGACTTGTAACAGCTCATTATTTTTAGTCGACTCAAGTCTGACTAAACAAAATAATGAACCCTTAGCGGATGATGACCCTACAAAAATAATACCCCCCCCCCCCCCCCGGTCGCCGACTCAATTACAACCCCAACGAAAAACAAAAAGTTCCACCTCTGGATGTCATACAAACCTGAGCATTCCGGACTCTTCGCCCGTCGATGGCTGACATCAGGTTCTGCTCCTGGACTATCGACAGCAACGTCCTCTCCTCCTCCACAGCCCAGTGCCGCATAACTTTAAGCTACCACTGTTTACTGATATTCAATGACCAGCAGAAAATCGCCAAGGTCTGAAAATAAATAGATACAGTCGTAGGGCACAGAACCCAAATGGTCAACGCGGCGAACGATGCTCAATGTGGCGCTCACGAGATGCGTCGCCGGCGGGTTCTGGGGGAGCAACGAGCATTCATTAATGACGAAACAAGGGACTTCATTTATAAATAATTGTATGCAAAACCAAGGACAACAAAGTATAGATACTTTTATTTGGGATTTTTCATATTCAGTTCAATTATATTGTAAAAATAAAACGTCCACTGTATTGAATAAACAACAAGTGAAGGAAGGGTATCGAATCGTCTGTTCCGTAATTGGTGTCTTATCGTAAATTTACTCAAATCCTAACGTAAATTTACGTTTAGCGTTATCGTCAGTTTCATCCCACGAAAACCCGTTTACATGAGTCAAAACATGCGTTTGTTTGGCTTATCGTCATTTTGCCTCTCTTATCGTCATTTTCCGTTACTCATGTAAACGGGGTCAATGAGTATCTATGTGACAGAGTCATACGTATAATGAACGAGAGATGCTCGTTCAATTGATGTAGGTACGTACCATTTGTTCGAAGAATTGCATCCCTATGTCCAAATCCTCTGGAGACGAAGACTTAGAGAATAAGTTTGAACTTGACTTCCTGAGTTCACACTGTGGTGTGATAATTTGACATGACACATTTTATTTGCCTGATACTGTACACATAACTCCCACAAATACCTACTTGATTGACAACCCACAGTAGCCCGGAAGTAAATTCTTAAGGCCAGGTCCAAGAAAGACCTGACTTGCTGCTAGGTATAATCTGTAAAGGCATGAGAGTTTGAAGAATGGTGCAGAAGTAGTGGTGCTACCGTTGATGATTAATTCTGTTCCAGTTCAAGAATACAAAGCTAGTCGTGACAATACAATACTGTTAGGGGACAAGCACTAAACGTTGATTTAGAGTCAAAAATAGCATAGCTACTGTTCAAAGTCACACAATATACTATTCAAAAATTGCATGAAGATCAAAGGTTTTTAAGTTCAGACTTATTTTCAACAATATACACTGTCAAGGCATGAGAGTTTTAAGAATGATGCAGAGGTGGCGGTGATACTGTTGATGATTAAATCTGTTCCAGTTCAAGTATGCAAATCTAGTCGTGACAATACAATACTGTTAGGGGACAAGCACTAAACATTTATTTATTGTAAACAGTAGCATAGCTACTGTTGAAAGTCTCACACTATACTATTCAAGAATGGTCTACCGATTAAAGTTTGTTTTTGTAAAGATAAGACTTAACGTCAATATTCTCACCACACTACCAGGTGAAGCAAACATATTTAATGTCTCTGATTCAAGCTATACGTAGTACAATGATCGGTTTGGTTTTACCAGATCCAACACGTTCGAAATATATGATCTACATGGATATTTATATATCTCAGCCAATTTCCATAGGCTATCTACACCTAGCTGTCTTGAGTATATCTTGCCTAATAATATATTATTAGTAGTAGTAGTTATATAAAACATAACAAAAATAAGGTGTTTTAGAAATAAAACATATGTGGAGATTAAACACTAGTGGATCCAGACGTGGGCGGCAGGGGCAAAAGCTCCCCCCAATCTGCGATCGGGGAGCGCTGCAATACAAATTAGCCCCCCCCCACGCCCACCACCACCACCAATCAAGTGAAACTGCTGATGAATAATTGTTTCCCAGGGTAAAAAAATCACGCTAAAGAAACCAAATTTTGATTTGATATCGCAAATGTTTAATCATTATTTACCATCCCCCCCCACTCAACATAATTTAGCTGACGCCCCCCCCCCCCCCTCAACAACTTTTCTAGCTGACAGCATCATCATGTGGGGTTGTTGCGCCCTCTGGAGGGCTTGTTGGCCCACTTATCATATTTTTGTAATACGCCACTGCGTGTGCCTACCTTTGCGGGGCGAAATTTTGCCCCCTCCCCTCCAAACTCAAAGAATATATCTGTCCGTGAGCTTAAACGAACAGTTATATTGGTTTCCAATAAAACCCAAATCCAATTGAAATCAAATAAATACATACTCGCCTAATATTGGTACTAAATGAAATACTTACTTCGGTCACTGTGGTTTGAGGTATCTCAAATGTGTTTATCGTCATAGCAATGCCACAAAACTATTCAAACCACCTCGAATTCCACTTAGATACATCATCCGACCATGCATCTGAGCATCATCTGTTAGCGTCGAAAGGTTCGTGAGAAGTGAAAACAACCAGGTACGCTTGATGCTCTTTTCTTTGATGCCCGGTTTAGGAAATTGGACACCCATGTTAATTATCGTGCAATTTAATCAGTGCTGTGCTAACTTCATTGTGAATGTAATTCCTCTTTAGCGTGGGCCGTGGCGAGACGCCCCCATTTCGTGACGTCCTTGTCAGAAAATGGACCATTTCGTGACTGTCTTGTCAGAAAATAGAATAGGTCCATCCAGTCCTAGCTATGCTCCTGGTTTTAAATATCGATTCAGTTTAGGAACTTCTTATATAGTAATGATCATTCAAACCGCTTTATGGTTGAATGTACTGACTACTGTACAGCTGGAAGCCTCAAATCAATTAAGAAAATAATTGCAGCAAAATGGTTGGATTGGCTTAGAGTTAGTTCAGTTATAACTTTAGACTGTTTTAAGTCACTATTTCCATTTCCCCCGCCAAATGCCTGTGCCCCCAGGTGACCTCCATGCACACATATCACGAGCTCCGTCAGCCAATGGTAACCGTCCAGATCACCTCCTGCAGGGTCACTGAAGGCCATGGTGTGAGCGCCACCGTATATAAGGCAGGCCAGCATGGGGCGAGGTATCTACTAGACGTTCATTAGAACTGTACAGTCCCACCAGCTTCAAACATGAACTGCAAGCTCCTCGTAAGTGACCTGTTCTTTTACCTATGGTCAATTCATGGAAAATAGCTTCACGTATTTCAAATACATACATGACATGTGTTTATCGATCAGCCTCCTCAACATGTCCGCACTTTCTTCCTCTATAGATCCCTCCCTATATGATTACACTGTACCTTATCAGTAATTTCAATATTTTTCCCCGTTTCAGCTGGTGTTTGTTGTCGCCCTGGTGGCTGTGGCTTCTGCTGGCTACGGTCGCCGTAGCTATGGAGGCTATGGTGGAGGCTACAGTGGAAGCTCCAGGCGTAGCTACGGTGGTTATGGAGGTAGCTACGGCGGAGGACGCAGTTACGGTGGTTACGGCGGAGGCTACGGTGGAGGACGCAGCTCTGGAGGTTACGGCCGTAGCTCCGGAGGATACGGCGGAGGCTATGGTGGCCGCAACTACGGCGGCTACGGTCACCACTAAACTGTGAGCCCTCTCCTCCATCACACTGTTTCCCTCTATATTGTAATGTATGCACGGCATACTGACCGCTGAACACGGTGTGAATTGAATAAACCGATAGAGAGAAACATTTATTTTAACGTGGATGCATGAAATGTGAAACATCATTGTGGT
Source organism: Chirona hameri (assembly GCA_036785665.1). NCBI lineage: Eukaryota > Metazoa > Arthropoda > Thecostraca > Balanomorpha > Balanidae > Chirona > Chirona hameri. The sequence goes on along the minus strand of JAXIVJ010012687.1, from coordinate 32,810 downwards.
TAGTGTCTACTACCCCCGCTTTTGAACACGACTTTTGTCACATGCGTCCAAAAAGTGGTTCAACACTCATCCAATCAAGAACGAAGACTGTCTGGAATTTTGAATTCCTGAAGAAAAAAATGTTGAAACACTGCAAGGTTATTATAGGACATCATGTAAAAACAGGGAAGGATGTGAAGGACAGGCACCACATATGAAAGAGTAACGAGTTTGACAAATTACGATGAAACAAAAAAATAGTAATTGAAAGAAATAAGGAGTATCTATGTGACAGAGCCATACGTATAATGAACGAGTAATGCTCGTTTAATTTATGTCGGTACGAACCATTTGTTCGAGGAATGTCATCCCTATGTCCAAATCCTCTGGAGACGAAGACTTAGAAAATCAGTTTGAACTTGACTTCGCGATTTCACACTGTGGTGTGATAATTTGACATGCCACATTTTATTTGCCTGATACTGTACACATAACTCCCACAAATACCTACTTGATTGACAGCCCACAGTAGCCCGGAAGCAAAATTCGTATGGCCAGGTAAACGAAAGGCCAGACCTATAAGCATGCAAATGTCATTAACAATGGCATGCTGCTGCTAGGTATAATCTGTCAAGGTATTAGAGTTTGAAGAATGGTGCAGAAGTAGTGGTGATACCGTTGATGATTAATTCTGTTCCAGTTCAAGAATACAAAGCCAGTCGTGACAATACAATACTGTTAGGGGACAAGCACTAAACGTTGATTTAGAGTCAAAAATAACATAGCTACTGTTCAAAGTCACACAATATACTATTCAAAAATTGCATGAAGATCAAAGGTATAATAGAGTTAATAAAAACCACAGCCTCATACTATGTAATATATGAATACAAAAATGAGACAAAAGAGACGACAGTTTCAGGCATGGCCCATCTTCAGGTCTGACATTTACGACACTTGTTTTTTTCAACATCATTCTAACGTTCGCAAACACTCGAACACATCTTCCTCTTTGAGAAACAATAAATGCAAAAAAAAAAACCTCTACATAATCCACCTATATACACAATGTGCGATGAATTTGGGAATTAACCTTGCTTTCTTGCACTCTAGGAGAAATATGATGCGTTCTTGCGTGTTTGCGTCTTTTACAGATGTTTTTAGAATTTCTATTAGCGCTGATGATTGGTTAAACTTGTTTTGAATAATGTGGGATAGCGCTTTTTTGAGGCTCATAATGTATAATAGAGTTAATAAAAACCACAGCCTCATACTATGTAATATATGAATACAAAAATGAGACAAAAGAGACGACAGTTTCAGGCATGGCCCATCTTCAGGTCTGACATTTACGACACTTGTTTTTTTTCAACATCATTCTAACGTTCGCAAACACTCGAACACATCTTCCTCTTTGAGAAACAATAAATGCAAAAAAAAAAACCTCTACATAATCCACCTATATACACAATGTGCGATGAATTTGGGAATTAACCTTGCTTTCTTGCACTCTAGGAGAAATATGATGCGTTCTTGCGTGTTTGCGTCTTTTACAGATGTTTTTAGAATTTCTATTAGCGCTGATGATTGGTTAAACTTGTTTTGAATAATGTGGGATAGCGCTTTTTTGAGGCTCATAATGTATAATAGAGTTAATAAAAACCACAGCCTCATACTATGTAATATATGAATACAAAAATGAGACAAAAGAGACGACAGTTTCAGGCATGGCCCATCTTCAGGTCTGACATTTACGACACTTGTTTTTTTTCAACATCATTCTAACGTTCGCAAACACTCGAACACATCTTCCTCTTTGAGAAACAATAAATGCAAAAAAAAAACCTCTACATAATCCACCTATATACACAATGTGCGATGAATTTGGGAATTAACCTTGCTTTCTTGCACTCTAGGAGAAATATGATGCGTTCTTGCGTGTTTGCGTCTTTTACAGATGTTTTTAGAATTTCTATTAGCGCTGATGATTGGTTAAACTTGTTTTGAATAATGTGGGATAGCGCTTTTTTGAGGCTCATAATGTATAATAGAGTTAATAAAAACCACAGCCTCATACTATGTAATATATGAATACAAAAATGAGACAAAAGAGACGACAGTTTCAGGCATGGCCCATCTTCAGGTCTGACATTTACGACACTTGTTTTTTTCAACATCATTCTAACGTTCGCAAACACTCGAACACATCTTCCTCTTTGAGAAACAATAAATGCAAAAAAAAAAACCTCTACATAATCCACCTATATACACAATGTGCGATGAATTTGGGAATTAACCTTGCTTTCTTGCACTCTAGGAGAAATATGATGCGTTCTTGCGTGTTTGCGTCTTTTACAGATGTTTTTAGAATTTCTATTAGCGCTGATGATTGGTTAAACTTGTTTTGAATAATGTGGGATAGCGCTTTTTTGAGGCTCATAATGTATAATAGAGTTAATAAAAACCACAGCCTCATACTATGTAATATATGAATACAAAAATGAGACAAAAGAGACGACAGTTTCAGGCATGGCCCATCTTCAGGTCTGACATTTACGACACTTGTTTTTTTCAACATCATTCTAACGTTCGCAAACACTCGAACACATCTTCCTCTTTGAGAAACAATAAATGCAAAAAAAAAACCTCTACATAATCCACCTATATACACAATGTGCGATGAATTTGGGAATTAACCTTGCTTTCTTGCACTCTAGGAGAAATATGATGCGTTCTTGCGTGTTTGCGTCTTTTACAGATGTTTTTAGAATTTCTATTAGCGCTGATGATTGGTTAAACTTGTTTTGAATAATGTGGGATAGCGCTTTTTTGAGGCTCATAATGTATAATAGAGTTAATAAAAACCACAGCCTCATACTATGTAATATATGAATACAAAAATGAGACAAAAGAGACGACAGTTTCAGGCATGGCCCATCTTCAGGTCTGACATTTACGACACTTGTTTTTTTCAACATCATTCTAACGTTCGCAAACACTCGAACACATCTTCCTCTTTGAGAAACAATAAATGCAAAAAAAAAACCTCTACATAATCCACCTATATACACAATGTGCGATGAATTTGGGAATTAACCTTGCTTTCTTGCACTCTAGGAGAAATATGATGCGTTCTTGCGTGTTTGCGTCTTTTACAGATGTTTTTAGAATTTCTATTAGCGCTGATGATTGGTTAAACTTGTTTTGAATAATGTGGGATAGCGCTTTTTTGAGGCTCATAATGTATAATAGAGTTAATAAAAACCACAGCCTCATACTATGTAATATATGAATACAAAAATGAGACAAAAGAGACGACAGTTTCAGGCATGGCCCATCTTCAGGTCTGACATTTACGACACTTGTTTTTTTCAACATCATTCTAACGTTCGCAAACACTCGAACACATCTTCCTCTTTGAGAAACAATAAATGCAAAAAAAAAACCTCTACATAATCCACCTATATACACAATGTGCGATGAATTTGGGAATTAACCTTGCTTTCTTGCACTCTAGGAGAAATATGATGCGTTCTTGCGTGTTTGCGTCTTTTACAGATGTTTTTAGAATTTCTATTAGCGCTGATGATTGGTTAAACTTGTTTTGAATAATGTGGGATAGCGCTTTTTTGAGGCTCATAATGTATAATAGAGTTAATAAAAACCACAGCCTCATACTATGTAATATATGAATACAAAAATGAGACAAAAGAGACGACAGTTTCAGGCATGGCCCATCTTCAGGTCTGACATTTACGACACTTGTTTTTTTCAACATCATTCTAACGTTCGCAAACACTCGAACACATCTTCCTCTTTGAGAAACAATAAATGCAAAAAAAAAACCTCTACATAATCCACCTATATACACAATGTGCGATGAATTTGGGAATTAACCTTGCTTTCTTGCACTCTAGGAGAAATATGATGCGTTCTTGCGTGTTTGCGTCTTTTACAGATGTTTTTAGAATTTCTATTAGCGCTGATGATTGGTTAAACTTGTTTTGAATAATGTGGGATAGCGCTTTTTTGAGGCTCATAATGTATAATAGAGTTAATAAAAACCACAGCCTCATACTATGTAATATATGAATACAAAAATGAGACAAAAGAGACGACAGTTTCAGGCATGGCCCATCTTCAGGTCTGACATTTACGACACTTGTTTTTTTCAACATCATTCTAACGTTCGCAAACACTCGAACACATCTTCCTCTTTGAGAAACAATAAATGCAAAAAAAAAACCTCTACATAATCCACCTATATACACAATGTGCGATGAATTTGGGAATTAACCTTGCTTTCTTGCACTCTAGGAGAAATATGATGCGTTCTTGCGTGTTTGCGTCTTTTACAGATGTTTTTAGAATTTCTATTAGCGCTGATGATTGGTTAAACTTGTTTTGAATAATGTGGGATAGCGCTTTTTTGAGGCTCATAATGTATAATAGAGTTAATAAAAACCACAGCCTCATACTATGTAATATATGAATACAAAAATGAGACAAAAGAGACGACAGTTTCAGGCATGGCCCATCTTCAGGTCTGACATTTACGACACTTGTTTTTTTCAACATCATTCTAACGTTCGCAAACACTCGAACACATCTTCCTCTTTGAGAAACAATAAATGCAAAAAAAAAAACCTCTACATAATCCACCTATATACACAATGTGCGATGAATTTGGGAATTAACCTTGCTTTCTTGCACTCTAGGAGAAATATGATGCGTTCTTGCGTGTTTGCGTCTTTTACAGATGTTTTTAGAATTTCTATTAGCGCTGATGATTGGTTAAACTTGTTTTGAATAATGTGGGATAGCGCTTTTTTGAGGCTCATAATGTATAATAGAGTTAATAAAAACCACAGCCTCATACTATGTAATATATGAATACAAAAATGAGACAAAAGAGACGACAGTTTCAGGCATGGCCCATCTTCAGGTCTGACATTTACGACACTTGTTTTTTTCAACATCATTCTAACGTTCGCAAACACTCGAACACATCTTCCTCTTTGAGAAACAATAAATGCAAAAAAAAAAACCTCTACATAATCCACCTATATACACAATGTGCGATGAATTTGGGAATTAACCTTGCTTTCTTGCACTCTAGGAGAAATATGATGCGTTCTTGCGTGTTTGCGTCTTTTACAGATGTTTTTAGAATTTCTATTAGCGCTGATGATTGGTTAAACTTGTTTTGAATAATGTGGGATAGCGCTTTTTTGAGGCTCATAATGTATAATAGAGTTAATAAAAACCACAGCCTCATACTATGTAATATATGAATACAAAAATGAGACAAAAGAGACGACAGTTTCAGGCATGGCCCATCTTCAGGTCTGACATTTACGACACTTGTTTTTTTCAACATCATTCTAACGTTCGCAAACACTCGAACACATCTTCCTCTTTGAGAAACAATAAATGCAAAAAAAAAAACCTCTACATAATCCACCTATATACACAATGTGCGATGAATTTGGGAATTAACCTTGCTTTCTTGCACTCTAGGAGAAATATGATGCGTTCTTGCGTGTTTGCGTCTTTTACAGATGTTTTTAGAATTTCTATTAGCGCTGATGATTGGTTAAACTTGTTTTGAATAATGTGGGATAGCGCTTTTTTGAGGCTCATAATGTATAATAGAGTTAATAAAAACCACAGCCTCATACTATGTAATATATGAATACAAAAATGAGACAAAAGAGACGACAGTTTCAGGCATGGCCCATCTTCAGGTCTGACATTTACGACACTTGTTTTTTTCAACATCATTCTAACGTTCGCAAACACTCGAACACATCTTCCTCTTTGAGAAACAATAAATGCAAAAAAAAAACCTCTACATAATCCACCTATATACACAATGTGCGATGAATTTGGGAATTAACCTTGCTTTCTTGCACTCTAGGAGAAATATGATGCGTTCTTGCGTGTTTGCGTCTTTTACAGATGTTTTTAGAATTTCTATTAGCGCTGATGATTGGTTAAACTTGTTTTGAATAATGTGGGATAGCGCTTTTTTGAGGCTCATAATGTATAATAGAGTTAATAAAAACCACAGCCTCATACTATGTAATATATGAATACAAAAATGAGACAAAAGAGACGACAGTTTCAGGCATGGCCCATCTTCAGGTCTGACATTTACGACACTTGTTTTTTTCAACATCATTCTAACGTTCGCAAACACTCGAACACATCTTCCTCTTTGAGAAACAATAAATGCAAAAAAAAAAACCTCTACATAATCCACCTATATACACAATGTGCGATGAATTTGGGAATTAACCTTGCTTTCTTGCACTCTAGGAGAAATATGATGCGTTCTTGCGTGTTTGCGTCTTTTACAGATGTTTTTAGAATTTCTATTAGCGCTGATGATTGGTTAAACTTGTTTTGAATAATGTGGGATAGCGCTTTTTTGAGGCTCATAATGTATAATAGAGTTAATAAAAACCACAGCCTCATACTATGTAATATATGAATACAAAAATGAGACAAAAGAGACGACAGTTTCAGGCATGGCCCATCTTCAGGTCTGACATTTACGACACTTGTTTTTTTCAACATCATTCTAACGTTCGCAAACACTCGAACACATCTTCCTCTTTGAGAAACAATAAATGCAAAAAAAAAACCTCTACATAATCCACCTATATACACAATGTGCGATGAATTTGGGAATTAACCTTGCTTTCTTGCACTCTAGGAGAAATATGATGCGTTCTTGCGTGTTTGCGTCTTTTACAGATGTTTTTAGAATTTCTATTAGCGCTGATGATTGGTTAAACTTGTTTTGAATAATGTGGGATAGCGCTTTTTTGAGGCTCATAATGTATAATAGAGTTAATAAAAACCACAGCCTCATACTATGTAATATATGAATACAAAAATGAGACAAAAGAGACGACAGTTTCAGGCATGGCCCATCTTCAGGTCTGACATTTACGACACTTGTTTTTTTCAACATCATTCTAACGTTCGCAAACACTCGAACACATCTTCCTCTTTGAGAAACAATAAATGCAAAAAAAAAACCTCTACATAATCCACCTATATACACAATGTGCGATGAATTTGGGAATTAACCTTGCTTTCTTGCACTCTAGGAGAAATATGATGCGTTCTTGCGTGTTTGCGTCTTTTACAGATGTTTTTAGAATTTCTATTAGCGCTGATGATTGGTTAAACTTGTTTTGAATAATGTGGGATAGCGCTTTTTTGAGGCTCATAATGTATAATAGAGTTAATAAAAACCACAGCCTCATACTATGTAATATATGAATACAAAAATGAGACAAAAGAGACGACAGTTTCAGGCATGGCCCATCTTCAGGTCTGACATTTACGACACTTGTTTTTTTCAACATCATTCTAACGTTCGCAAACACTCGAACACATCTTCCTCTTTGAGAAACAATAAATGCAAAAAAAAAACCTCTACATAATCCACCTATATACACAATGTGCGATGAATTTGGGAATTAACCTTGCTTTCTTGCACTCTAGGAGAAATATGATGCGTTCTTGCGTGTTTGCGTCTTTTACAGATGTTTTTAGAATTTCTATTAGCGCTGATGATTGGTTAAACTTGTTTTGAATAATGTGGGATAGCGCTTTTTTGAGGCTCATAATGTATAATAGAGTTAATAAAAACCACAGCCTCATACTATGTAATATATGAATACAAAAATGAGACAAAAGAGACGACAGTTTCAGGCATGGCCCATCTTCAGGTCTGACATTTACGACACTTGTTTTTTTCAACATCATTCTAACGTTCGCAAACACTCGAACACATCTTCCTCTTTGAGAAACAATAAATGCAAAAAAAAAAACCTCTACATAATCCACCTATATACACAATGTGCGATGAATTTGGGAATTAACCTTGCTTTCTTGCACTCTAGGAGAAATATGATGCGTTCTTGCGTGTTTGCGTCTTTTACAGATGTTTTTAGAATTTCTATTAGCGCTGATGATTGGTTAAACTTGTTTTGAATAATGTGGGATAGCGCTTTTTTGAGGCTCATAATGTATAATAGAGTTAATAAAAACCACAGCCTCATACTATGTAATATATGAATACAAAAATGAGACAAAAGAGACGACAGTTTCAGGCATGGCCCATCTTCAGGTCTGACATTTACGACACTTGTTTTTTTCAACATCATTCTAACGTTCGCAAACACTCGAACACATCTTCCTCTTTGAGAAACAATAAATGCAAAAAAAAAACCTCTACATAATCCACCTATATACACAATGTGCGATGAATTTGGGAATTAACCTTGCTTTCTTGCACTCTAGGAGAAATATGATGCGTTCTTGCGTGTTTGCGTCTTTTACAGATGTTTTTAGAATTTCTATTAGCGCTGATGATTGGTTAAACTTGTTTTGAATAATGTGGGATAGCGCTTTTTTGAGGCTCATAATGTATAATAGAGTTAATAAAAACCACAGCCTCATACTATGTAATATATGAATACAAAAATGAGACAAAAGAGACGACAGTTTCAGGCATGGCCCATCTTCAGGTCTGACATTTACGACACTTGTTTTTTTCAACATCATTCTAACGTTCGCAAACACTCGAACACATCTTCCTCTTTGAGAAACAATAAATGCAAAAAAAAAAACCTCTACATAATCCACCTATATACACAATGTGCGATGAATTTGGGAATTAACCTTGCTTTCTTGCACTCTAGGAGAAATATGATGCGTTCTTGCGTGTTTGCGTCTTTTACAGATGTTTTTAGAATTTCTATTAGCGCTGATGATTGGTTAAACTTGTTTTGAATAATGTGGGATAGCGCTTTTTTGAGGCTCATAATGTATAATAGAGTTAATAAAAACCACAGCCTCATACTATGTAATATATGAATACAAAAATGAGACAAAAGAGACGACAGTTTCAGGCATGGCCCATCTTCAGGTCTGACATTTACGACACTTGTTTTTTTCAACATCATTCTAACGTTCGCAAACACTCGAACACATCTTCCTCTTTGAGAAACAATAAATGCAAAAAAAAAAACCTCTACATAATCCACCTATATACACAATGTGCGATGAATTTGGGAATTAACCTTGCTTTCTTGCACTCTAGGAGAAATATGATGCGTTCTTGCGTGTTTGCGTCTTTTACAGATGTTTTTAGAATTTCTATTAGCGCTGATGATTGGTTAAACTTGTTTTGAATAATGTGGGATAGCGCTTTTTTGAGGCTCATAATGTATAATAGAGTTAATAAAAACCACAGCCTCATACTATGTAATATATGAATACAAAAATGAGACAAAAGAGACGACAGTTTCAGGCATGGCCCATCTTCAGGTCTGACATTTACGACACTTGTTTTTTTCAACATCATTCTAACGTTCGCAAACACTCGAACACATCTTCCTCTTTGAGAAACAATAAATGCAAAAAAAAAAAACCTCTACATAATCCACCTATATACACAATGTGCGATGAATTTGGGAATTAACCTTGCTTTCTTGCACTCTAGGAGAAATATGATGCGTTCTTGCGTGTTTGCGTCTTTTACAGATGTTTTTAGAATTTCTATTAGCGCTGATGATTGGTTAAACTTGTTTTGAATAATGTGGGATAGCGCTTTTTTGAGGCTCATAATGTATAATAGAGTTAATAAAAACCACAGCCTCATACTATGTAATATATGAATACAAAAATGAGACAAAAGAGACGACAGTTTCAGGCATGGCCCATCTTCAGGTCTGACATTTACGACACTTGTTTTTTTCAACATCATTCTAACGTTCGCAAACACTCGAACACATCTTCCTCTTTGAGAAACAATAAATGCAAAAAAAAAACCTCTACATAATCCACCTATATACACAATGTGCGATGAATTTGGGAATTAACCTTGCTTTCTTGCACTCTAGGAGAAATATGATGCGTTCTTGCGTGTTTGCGTCTTTTACAGATGTTTTTAGAATTTCTATTAGCGCTGATGATTGGTTAAACTTGTTTTGAATAATGTGGGATAGCGCTTTTTTGAGGCTCATAATGTATAATAGAGTTAATAAAAACCACAGCCTCATACTATGTAATATATGAATACAAAAATGAGACAAAAGAGACGACAGTTTCAGGCATGGCCCATCTTCAGGTCTGACATTTACGACACTTGTTTTTTTCAACATCATTCTAACGTTCGCAAACACTCGAACACATCTTCCTCTTTGAGAAACAATAAATGCAAAAAAAAAACCTCTACATAATCCACCTATATACACAATGTGCGATGAATTTGGGAATTAACCTTGCTTTCTTGCACTCTAGGAGAAATATGATGCGTTCTTGCGTGTTTGCGTCTTTTACAGATGTTTTTAGAATTTCTATTAGCGCTGATGATTGGTTAAACTTGTTTTGAATAATGTGGGATAGCGCTTTTTTGAGGCTCATAATGTATAATAGAGTTAATAAAAACCACAGCCTCATACTATGTAATATATGAATACAAAAATGAGACAAAAGAGACGACAGTTTCAGGCATGGCCCATCTTCAGGTCTGACATTTACGACACTTGTTTTTTTCAACATCATTCTAACGTTCGCAAACACTCGAACACATCTTCCTCTTTGAGAAACAATAAATGCAAAAAAAAAACCTCTACATAATCCACCTATATACACAATGTGCGATGAATTTGGGAATTAACCTTGCTTTCTTGCACTCTAGGAGAAATATGATGCGTTCTTGCGTGTTTGCGTCTTTTACAGATGTTTTTAGAATTTCTATTAGCGCTGATGATTGGTTAAACTTGTTTTGAATAATGTGGGATAGCGCTTTTTTGAGGCTCATAATGTATAATAGAGTTAATAAAAACCACAGCCTCATACTATGTAATATATGAATACAAAAATGAGACAAAAGAGACGACAGTTTCAGGCATGGCCCATCTTCAGGTCTGACATTTACGACACTTGTTTTTTTCAACATCATTCTAACGTTCGCAAACACTCGAACACATCTTCCTCTTTGAGAAACAATAAATGCAAAAAAAAAACCTCTACATAATCCACCTATATACACAATGTGCGATGAATTTGGGAATTAACCTTGCTTTCTTGCACTCTAGGAGAAATATGATGCGTTCTTGCGTGTTTGCGTCTTTTACAGATGTTTTTAGAATTTCTATTAGCGCTGATGATTGGTTAAACTTGTTTTGAATAATGTGGGATAGCGCTTTTTTGAGGCTCATAATGTATAATAGAGTTAATAAAAACCACAGCCTCATACTATGTAATATATGAATACAAAAATGAGACAAAAGAGACGACAGTTTCAGGCATGGCCCATCTTCAGGTCTGACATTTACGACACTTGTTTTTTTCAACATCATTCTAACGTTCGCAAACACTCGAACACATCTTCCTCTTTGAGAAACAATAAATGCAAAAAAAAAACCTCTACATAATCCACCTATATACACAATGTGCGATGAATTTGGGAATTAACCTTGCTTTCTTGCACTCTAGGAGAAATATGATGCGTTCTTGCGTGTTTGCGTCTTTTACAGATGTTTTTAGAATTTCTATTAGCGCTGATGATTGGTTAAACTTGTTTTGAATAATGTGGGATAGCGCTTTTTTGAGGCTCATAATGTATAATAGAGTTAATAAAAACCACAGCCTCATACTATGTAATATATGAATACAAAAATGAGACAAAAGAGACGACAGTTTCAGGCATGGCCCATCTTCAGGTCTGACATTTACGACACTTGTTTTTTTCAACATCATTCTAACGTTCGCAAACACTCGAACACATCTTCCTCTTTGAGAAACAATAAATGCAAAAAAAAAACCTCTACATAATCCACCTATATACACAATGTGCGATGAATTTGGGAATTAACCTTGCTTTCTTGCACTCTAGGAGAAATATGATGCGTTCTTGCGTGTTTGCGTCTTTTACAGATGTTTTTAGAATTTCTATTAGCGCTGATGATTGGTTAAACTTGTTTTGAATAATGTGGGATAGCGCTTTTTTGAGGCTCATAATGTATAATAGAGTTAATAAAAACCACAGCCTCATACTATGTAATATATGAATACAAAAATGAGACAAAAGAGACGACAGTTTCAGGCATGGCCCATCTTCAGGTCTGACATTTACGACACTTGTTTTTTTCAACATCATTCTAACGTTCGCAAACACTCGAACACATCTTCCTCTTTGAGAAACAATAAATGCAAAAAAAAAACCTCTACATAATCCACCTATATACACAATGTGCGATGAATTTGGGAATTAACCTTGCTTTCTTGCACTCTAGGAGAAATATGATGCGTTCTTGCGTGTTTGCGTCTTTTACAGATGTTTTTAGAATTTCTATTAGCGCTGATGATTGGTTAAACTTGTTTTGAATAATGTGGGATAGCGCTTTTTTGAGGCTCATAATGTATAATAGAGTTAATAAAAACCACAGCCTCATACTATGTAATATATGAATACAAAAATGAGACAAAAGAGACGACAGTTTCAGGCATGGATTATGTAGAGGTTTTTTTTTTGCATTTATTGTTTCTCAAAGAGGAAGATGTGTTCGAGTGTTTGCGAACGTTAGAATGATGTTGAAAAAAACAAGTGTCGTAAATGTCAGACCTGAAGATGGGCCATGCCTGAAACTGTCGTCTCTTTTGTCTCATTTTTGTATTCATATATTACATAGTATGAGGCTGTGGTTTTTATTAACTCTATTATACATTATGAGCCTCAAAAAAGCGCTATCCCACATTATTCAAAACAAGTTTAACCAATCATCAGCGCTAATAGAAATTCTAAAAACATCTGTAAAAGACGCAAACACGCAAGAACGCATCATATTTCTCCTAGAGTGCAAGAAAGCAAGGTTAATTCCCAAATTCATCGCACATTGTGTATATAGGTGGATTATGTAGAGGTTTTTTTTTTGCATTTATTGTTTCTCAAAGAGGAAGATGTGTTCGAGTGTTTGCGAACGTTAGAATGATGTTGAAAAAAACAAGTGTCGTAAATGTCAGACCTGAAGATGGGCCATGCCTGAAACTGTCGTCTCTTTTGTCTCATTTTTGTATTCATATATTACATAGTATGAGGCTGTGGTTTTTATTAACTCTATTATACATTATGAGCCTCAAAAAAGCGCTATCCCACATTATTCAAAACAAGTTTAACCAATCATCAGCGCTAATAGAAATTCTAAAAACATCTGTAAAAGACGCAAACACGCAAGAACGCATCATATTTCTCCTAGAGTGCAAGAAAGCAAGGTTAATTCCCAAATTCATCGCACATTGTGTATATAGGTGGATTATGTAGAGGTTTTTTTTTTGCATTTATTGTTTCTCAAAGAGGAAGATGTGTTCGAGTGTTTGCGAACGTTAGAATGATGTTGAAAAAAACAAGTGTCGTAAATGTCAGACCTGAAGATGGGCCATGCCTGAAACTGTCGTCTCTTTTGTCTCATTTTTGTATTCATATATTACATAGTATGAGGCTGTGGTTTTTATTAACTCTATTATACATTATGAGCCTCAAAAAAGCGCTATCCCACATTATTCAAAACAAGTTTAACCAATCATCAGCGCTAATAGAAATTCTAAAAACATCTGTAAAAGACGCAAACACGCAAGAACGCATCATATTTCTCCTAGAGTGCAAGAAAGCAAGGTTAATTCCCAAATTCATCGCACATTGTGTATATAGGTGGATTATGTAGAGGTTTTTTTTTTGCATTTATTGTTTCTCAAAGAGGAAGATGTGTTCGAGTGTTTGCGAACGTTAGAATGATGTTGAAAAAAACAAGTGTCGTAAATGTCAGACCTGAAGATGGGCCATGCCTGAAACTGTCGTCTCTTTTGTCTCATTTTTGTATTCATATATTACATAGTATGAGGCTGTGGTTTTTATTAACTCTATTATACATTATGAGCCTCAAAAAAGCGCTATCCCACATTATTCAAAACAAGTTTAACCAATCATCAGCGCTAATAGAAATTCTAAAAACATCTGTAAAAGACGCAAACACGCAAGAACGCATCATATTTCTCCTAGAGTGCAAGAAAGCAAGGTTAATTCCCAAATTCATCGCACATTGTGTATATAGGTGGATTATGTAGAGGTTTTTTTTTTGCATTTATTGTTTCTCAAAGAGGAAGATGTGTTCGAGTGTTTGCGAACGTTAGAATGATGTTGAAAAAAACAAGTGTCGTAAATGTCAGACCTGAAGATGGGCCATGCCTGAAACTGTCGTCTCTTTTGTCTCATTTTTGTATTCATATATTACATAGTATGAGGCTGTGGTTTTTATTAACTCGATTATACATTATGAGCCTCAAAAAAGCGCTATCCCACATTATTCAAAACAAGTTTAACCAATCATCAGCGCTAATAGAAATTCTAAAAACATCTGTAAAAGACGCAAACACGCAAGAACGCATCATATTTCTCCTAGAGTGCAAGAAAGCAAGGTTAATTCCCAAATTCATCGCACATTGTGTATATAGGTGGATTATGTAGAGGTTTTTTTTTTGCATTTATTGTTTCTCAAAGAGGAAGATGTGTTCGAGTGTTTGCGAACGTTAGAATGATGTTGAAAAAAACAAGTGTCGTAAATGTCAGACCTGAAGATGGGCCATGCCTGAAACTGTCGTCTCTTTTGTCTCATTTTTGTATTCATATATTACATAGTATGAGGCTGTGGTTTTTATTAACTCTATTATACATTATGAGCCTCAAAAAAGCGCTATCCCACATTATTCAAAACAAGTTTAACCAATCATCAGCGCTAATAGAAATTCTAAAAACATCTGTAAAAGACGCAAACACGCAAGAACGCATCATATTTCTCCTAGAGTGCAAGAAAGCAAGGTTAATTCCCAAATTCATCGCACATTGTGTATATAGGTGGATTATGTAGAGGTTTTTTTTTTTGCATTTATTGTTTCTCAAAGAGGAAGATGTGTTCGAGTGTTTGCGAACGTTAGAATGATGTTGAAAAAAACAAGTGTCGTAAATGTCAGACCTGAAGATGGGCCATGCCTGAAACTGTCGTCTCTTTTGTCTCATTTTTGTATTCATATATTACATAGTATGAGGCTGTGGTTTTTATTAACTCTATTATACATTATGAGCCTCAAAAAAGCGCTATCCCACATTATTCAAAACAAGTTTAACCAATCATCAGCGCTAATAGAAATTCTAAAAACATCTGTAAAAGACGCAAACACGCAAGAACGCATCATATTTCTCCTAGAGTGCAAGAAAGCAAGGTTAATTCCCAAATTCATCGCACATTGTGTATATAGGTGGATTATGTAGAGGTTTTTTTTTTGCATTTATTGTTTCTCAAAGAGGAAGATGTGTTCGAGTGTTTGCGAACGTTAGAATGATGTTGAAAAAAACAAGTGTCGTAAATGTCAGACCTGAAGATGGGCCATGCCTGAAACTGTCGTCTCTTTTGTCTCATTTTTGTATTCATATATTACATAGTATGAGGCTGTGGTTTTTATTAACTCTATTATACATTATGAGCCTCAAAAAAGCGCTATCCCACATTATTCAAAACAAGTTTAACCAATCATCAGCGCTAATAGAAATTCTAAAAACATCTGTAAAAGACGCAAACACGCAAGAACGCATCATATTTCTCCTAGAGTGCAAGAAAGCAAGGTTAATTCCCAAATTCATCGCACATTGTGTATATAGGTGGATTATGTAGAGGTTTTTTTTTTGCATTTATTGTTTCTCAAAGAGGAAGATGTGTTCGAGTGTTTGCGAACGTTAGAATGATGTTGAAAAAAACAAGTGTCGTAAATGTCAGACCTGAAGATGGGCCATGCCTGAAACTGTCGTCTCTTTTGTCTCATTTTTGTATTCATATATTACATAGTATGAGGCTGTGGTTTTTATTAACTCTATTATACATTATGAGCCTCAAAAAAGCGCTATCCCACATTATTCAAAACAAGTTTAACCAATCATCAGCGCTAATAGAAATTCTAAAAACATCTGTAAAAGACGCAAACACGCAAGAACGCATCATATTTCTCCTAGAGTGCAAGAAAGCAAGGTTAATTCCCAAATTCATCGCACATTGTGTATATAGGTGGATTATGTAGAGGTTTTTTTTTTGCATTTATTGTTTCTCAAAGAGGAAGATGTGTTCGAGTGTTTGCGAACGTTAGAATGATGTTGAAAAAAACAAGTGTCGTAAATGTCAGACCTGAAGATGGGCCATGCCTGAAACTGTCGTCTCTTTTGTCTCATTTTTGTATTCATATATTACATAGTATGAGGCTGTGGTTTTTATTAACTCTATTATACATTATGAGCCTCAAAAAAGCGCTATCCCACATTATTCAAAACAAGTTTAACCAATCATCAGCGCTAATAGAAATTCTAAAAACATCTGTAAAAGACGCAAACACGCAAGAACGCATCATATTTCTCCTAGAGTGCAAGAAAGCAAGGTTAATTCCCAAATTCATCGCACATTGTGTATATAGGTGGATTATGTAGAGGTTTTTTTTTTGCATTTATTGTTTCTCAAAGAGGAAGATGTGTTCGAGTGTTTGCGAACGTTAGAATGATGTTGAAAAAAACAAGTGTCGTAAATGTCAGACCTGAAGATGGGCCATGCCTGAAACTGTCGTCTCTTTTGTCTCATTTTTGTATTCATATATTACATAGTATGAGGCTGTGGTTTTTATTAACTCTATTATACATTATGAGCCTCAAAAAAGCGCTATCCCACATTATTCAAAACAAGTTTAACCAATCATCAGCGCTAATAGAAATTCTAAAAACATCTGTAAAAGACGCAAACACGCAAGAACGCATCATATTTCTCCTAGAGTGCAAGAAAGCAAGGTTAATTCCCAAATTCATCGCACATTGTGTATATAGGTGGATTATGTAGAGGTTTTTTTTTTTTGCATTTATTGTTTCTCAAAGAGGAAGATGTGTTCGAGTGTTTGCGAACGTTAGAATGATGTTGAAAAAAACAAGTGTCGTAAATGTCAGACCTGAAGATGGGCCATGCCTGAAACTGTCGTCTCTTTTGTCTCATTTTTGTATTCATATATTACATAGTATGAGGCTGTGGTTTTTATTAACTCTATTATACATTATGAGCCTCAAAAAAGCGCTATCCCACATTATTCAAAACAAGTTTAACCAATCATCAGCGCTAATAGAAATTCTAAAAACATCTGTAAAAGACGCAAACACGCAAGAACGCATCATATTTCTCCTAGAGTGCAAGAAAGCAAGGTTAATTCCCAAATTCATCGCACATTGTGTATATAGGTGGATTATGTAGAGGTTTTTTTTTTGCATTTATTGTTTCTCAAAGAGGAAGATGTGTTCGAGTGTTTGCGAACGTTAGAATGATGTTGAAAAAAACAAGTGTCGTAAATGTCAGACCTGAAGATGGGCCATGCCTGAAACTGTCGTCTCTTTTGTCTCATTTTTGTATTCATATATTACATAGTATGAGGCTGTGGTTTTTATTAACTCTATTATACATTATGAGCCTCAAAAAAGCGCTATCCCACATTATTCAAAACAAGTTTAACCAATCATCAGCGCTAATAGAAATTCTAAAAACATCTGTAAAAGACGCAAACACGCAAGAACGCATCATATTTCTCCTAGAGTGCAAGAAAGCAAGGTTAATTCCCAAATTCATCGCACATTGTGTATATAGGTGGATTATGTAGAGGTTTTTTTTTTGCATGTATTGTTTCTCAAAGAGGAAGATGTGTTCGAGTGTTTGCGAACGTTAGAATGATGTTGAAAAAAACAAGTGTCGTAAATGTCAGACCTGAAGATGGGCCATGCCTGAAACTGTCGTCTCTTTTGTCTCATTTTTGTATTCATATATTACATAGTATGAGGCTGTGGTTTTTATTAACTCTATTATACATTATGAGCCTCAAAAAAGCGCTATCCCACATTATTCAAAACAAGTTTAACCAATCATCAGCGCTAATAGAAATTCTAAAAACATCTGTAAAAGACGCAAACACGCAAGAACGCATCATATTTCTCCTAGAGTGCAAGAAAGCAAGGTTAATTCCCAAATTCATCGCACATTGTGTATATAGGTGGATTATGTAGAGGTTTTTTTTTTGCATTTATTGTTTCTCAAAGAGGAAGATGTGTTCGAGTGTTTGCGAACGTTAGAATGATGTTGAAAAAAACAAGTGTCGTAAATGTCAGACCTGAAGATGGGCCATGCCTGAAACTGTCGTCTCTTTTGTCTCATTTTTGTATTCATATATTACATAGTATGAGGCTGTGGTTTTTATTAACTCTATTATACATTATGAGCCTCAAAAAAGCGCTATCCCACATTATTCAAAACAAGTTTAACCAATCATCAGCGCTAATAGAAATTCTAAAAACATCTGTAAAAGACGCAAACACGCAAGAACGCATCATATTTCTCCTAGAGTGCAAGAAAGCAAGGTTAATTCCCAAATTCATCGCACATTGTGTATATAGGTGGATTATGTAGAGGTTTTTTTTTTGCATTTATTGTTTCTCAAAGAGGAAGATGTGTTCGAGTGTTTGCGAACGTTAGAATGATGTTGAAAAAAACAAGTGTCGTAAATGTCAGACCTGAAGATGGGCCATGCCTGAAACTGTCGTCTCTTTTGTCTCATTTTTGTATTCATATATTACATAGTATGAGGCTGTGGTTTTTATTAACTCTATTATACATTATGAGCCTCAAAAAAGCGCTATCCCACATTATTCAAAACAAGTTTAACCAATCATCAGCGCTAATAGAAATTCTAAAAACATCTGTAAAAGACGCAAACACGCAAGAACGCATCATATTTCTCCTAGAGTGCAAGAAAGCAAGGTTAATTCCCAAATTCATCGCACATTGTGTATATAGGTGGATTATGTAGAGGTTTTTTTTTTGCATTTATTGTTTCTCAAAGAGGAAGATGTGTTCGAGTGTTTGCGAACGTTAGAATGATGTTGAAAAAAACAAGTGTCGTAAATGTCAGACCTGAAGATGGGCCATGCCTGAAACTGTCGTCTCTTTTGTCTCATTTTTGTATTCATATATTACATAGTATGAGGCTGTGGTTTTTATTAACTCTATTATACATTATGAGCCTCAAAAAAGCGCTATCCCACATTATTCAAAACAAGTTTAACCAATCATCAGCGCTAATAGAAATTCTAAAAACATCTGTAAAAGACGCAAACACGCAAGAACGCATCATATTTCTCCTAGAGTGCAAGAAAGCAAGGTTAATTCCCAAATTCATCGCACATTGTGTATATAGGTGGATTATGTAGAGGTTTTTTTTTTGCATTTATTGTTTCTCAAAGAGGAAGATGTGTTCGAGTGTTTGCGAACGTTAGAATGATGTTGAAAAAAACAAGTGTCGTAAATGTCAGACCTGAAGATGGGCCATGCCTGAAACTGTCGTCTCTTTTGTCTCATTTTTGTATTCATATATTACATAGTATGAGGCTGTGGTTTTTATTAACTCTATTATACATTATGAGCCTCAAAAAAGCGCTATCCCACATTATTCAAAACAAGTTTAACCAATCATCAGCGCTAATAGAAATTCTAAAAACATCTGTAAAAGACGCAAACACGCAAGAACGCATCATATTTCTCCTAGAGTGCAAGAAAGCAAGGTTAATTCCCAAATTCATCGCACATTGTGTATATAGGTGGATTATGTAGAGGTTTTTTTTTTGCATTTATTGTTTCTCAAAGAGGAAGATGTGTTCGAGTGTTTGCGAACGTTAGAATGATGTTGAAAAAAACAAGTGTCGTAAATGTCAGACCTGAAGATGGGCCATGCCTGAAACTGTCGTCTCTTTTGTCTCATTTTTGTATTCATATATTACATAGTATGAGGCTGTGGTTTTTATTAACTCTATTATACATTATGAGCCTCAAAAAAGCGCTATCCCACATTATTCAAAACAAGTTTAACCAATCATCAGCGCTAATAGAAATTCTAAAAACATCTGTAAAAGACGCAAACACGCAAGAACGCATCATATTTCTCCTAGAGTGCAAGAAAGCAAGGTTAATTCCCAAATTCATCGCACATTGTGTATATAGGTGGATTATGTAGAGGTTTTTTTTTTGCATTTATTGTTTCTCAAAGAGGAAGATGTGTTCGAGTGTTTGCGAACGTTAGAATGATGTTGAAAAAAACAAGTGTCGTAAATGTCAGACCTGAAGATGGGCCATGCCTGAAACTGTCGTCTCTTTTGTCTCATTTTTGTATTCATATATTACATAGTATGAGGCTGTGGTTTTTATTAACTCTATTATACATTATGAGCCTCAAAAAAGCGCTATCCCACATTATTCAAAACAAGTTTAACCAATCATCAGCGCTAATAGAAATTCTAAAAACATCTGTAAAAGACGCAAACACGCAAGAACGCATCATATTTCTCCTAGAGTGCAAGAAAGCAAGGTTAATTCCCAAATTCATCGCACATTGTGTATATAGGTGGATTATGTAGAGGTTTTTTTTTTTGCATTTATTGTTTCTCAAAGAGGAAGATGTGTTCGAGTGTTTGCGAACGTTAGAATGATGTTGAAAAAAACAAGTGTCGTAAATGTCAGACCTGAAGATGGGCCATGCCTGAAACTGTCGTCTCTTTTGTCTCATTTTTGTATTCATATATTACATAGTATGAGGCTGTGGTTTTTATTAACTCTATTATACATTATGAGCCTCAAAAAAGCGCTATCCCACATTATTCAAAACAAGTTTAACCAATCATCAGCGCTAATAGAAATTCTAAAAACATCTGTAAAAGACGCAAACACGCAAGAACGCATCATATTTCTCCTAGAGTGCAAGAAAGCAAGGTTAATTCCCAAATTCATCGCACATTGTGTATATAGGTGGATTATGTAGAGGTTTTTTTTTTTGCATTTATTGTTTCTCAAAGAGGAAGATGTGTTCGAGTGTTTGCGAACGTTAGAATGATGTTGAAAAAAACAAGTGTCGTAAATGTCAGACCTGAAGATGGGCCATGCCTGAAACTGTCGTCTCTTTTGTCTCATTTTTGTATTCATATATTACATAGTATGAGGCTGTGGTTTTTATTAACTCTATTATACATTATGAGCCTCAAAAAAGCGCTATCCCACATTATTCAAAACAAGTTTAACCAATCATCAGCGCTAATAGAAATTCTAAAAACATCTGTAAAAGACGCAAACACGCAAGAACGCATCATATTTCTCCTAGAGTGCAAGAAAGCAAGGTTAATTCCCAAATTCATCGCACATTGTGTATATAGGTGGATTATGTAGAGGTTTTTTTTTTGCATTTATTGTTTCTCAAAGAGGAAGATGTGTTCGAGTGTTTGCGAACGTTAGAATGATGTTGAAAAAAACAAGTGTCGTAAATGTCAGACCTGAAGATGGGCCATGCCTGAAACTGTCGTCTCTTTTGTCTCATTTTTGTATTCATATATTACATAGTATGAGGCTGTGGTTTTTATTAACTCTATTATACATTATGAGCCTCAAAAAAGCGCTATCCCACATTATTCAAAACAAGTTTAACCAATCATCAGCGCTAATAGAAATTCTAAAAACATCTGTAAAAGACGCAAACACGCAAGAACGCATCATATTTCTCCTAGAGTGCAAGAAAGCAAGGTTAATTCCCAAATTCATCGCACATTGTGTATATAGGTGGATTATGTAGAGGTTTTTTTTTTGCATTTATTGTTTCTCAAAGAGGAAGATGTGTTCGAGTGTTTGCGAACGTTAGAATGATGTTGAAAAAAACAAGTGTCGTAAATGTCAGACCTGAAGATGGGCCATGCCTGAAACTGTCGTCTCTTTTGTCTCATTTTTGTATTCATATATTACATAGTATGAGGCTGTGGTTTTTATTAACTCTATTATACATTATGAGCCTCAAAAAAGCGCTATCCCACATTATTCAAAACAAGTTTAACCAATCATCAGCGCTAATAGAAATTCTAAAAACATCTGTAAAAGACGCAAACACGCAAGAACGCATCATATTTCTCCTAGAGTGCAAGAAAGCAAGGTTAATTCCCAAATTCATCGCACATTGTGTATATAGGTGGATTATGTAGAGGTTTTTTTTTTTGCATTTATTGTTTCTCAAAGAGGAAGATGTGTTCGAGTGTTTGCGAACGTTAGAATGATGTTGAAAAAAACAAGTGTCGTAAATGTCAGACCTGAAGATGGGCCATGCCTGAAACTGTCGTCTCTTTTGTCTCATTTTTGTATTCATATATTACATAGTATGAGGCTGTGGTTTTTATTAACTCTATTATACATTATGAGCCTCAAAAAAGCGCTATCCCACATTATTCAAAACAAGTTTAACCAATCATCAGCGCTAATAGAAATTCTAAAAACATCTGTAAAAGACGCAAACACGCAAGAACGCATCATATTTCTCCTAGAGTGCAAGAAAGCAAGGTTAATTCCCAAATTCATCGCACATTGTGTATATAGGTGGATTATGTAGAGGTTTTTTTTTTGCATTTATTGTTTCTCAAAGAGGAAGATGTGTTCGAGTGTTTGCGAACGTTAGAATGATGTTGAAAAAAACAAGTGTCGTAAATGTCAGACCTGAAGATGGGCCATGCCTGAAACTGTCGTCTCTTTTGTCTCATTTTTGTATTCATATATTACATAGTATGAGGCTGTGGTTTTTATTAACTCTATTATACATTATGAGCCTCAAAAAAGCGCTATCCCACATTATTCAAAACAAGTTTAACCAATCATCAGCGCTAATAGAAATTCTAAAAACATCTGTAAAAGACGCAAACACGCAAGAACGCATCATATTTCTCCTAGAGTGCAAGAAAGCAAGGTTAATTCCCAAATTCATCGCACATTGTGTATATAGGTGGATTATGTAGAGGTTTTTTTTTTGCATTTATTGTTTCTCAAAGAGGAAGATGTGTTCGAGTGTTTGCGAACGTTAGAATGATGTTGAAAAAAACAAGTGTCGTAAATGTCAGACCTGAAGATGGGCCATGCCTGAAACTGTCGTCTCTTTTGTCTCATTTTTGTATTCATATATTACATAGTATGAGGCTGTGGTTTTTATTAACTCTATTATACATTATGAGCCTCAAAAAAGCGCTATCCCACATTATTCAAAACAAGTTTAACCAATCATCAGCGCTAATAGAAATTCTAAAAACATCTGTAAAAGACGCAAACACGCAAGAACGCATCATATTTCTCCTAGAGTGCAAGAAAGCAAGGTTAATTCCCAAATTCATCGCACATTGTGTATATAGGTGGATTATGTAGAGGTTTTTTTTTTTTGCATTTATTGTTTCTCAAAGAGGAAGATGTGTTCGAGTGTTTGCGAACGTTAGAATGATGTTGAAAAAAACAAGTGTCGTAAATGTCAGACCTGAAGATGGGCCATGCCTGAAACTGTCGTCTCTTTTGTCTCATTTTTGTATTCATATATTACATAGTATGAGGCTGTGGTTTTTATTAACTCTATTATACATTATGAGCCTCAAAAAAGCGCTATCCCACATTATTCAAAACAAGTTTAACCAATCATCAGCGCTAATAGAAATTCTAAAAACATCTGTAAAAGACGCAAACACGCAAGAACGCATCATATTTCTCCTAGAGTGCAAGAAAGCAAGGTTAATTCCCAAATTCATCGCACATTGTGTATATAGGTGGATTATGTAGAGGTTTTTTTTTTGCATTTATTGTTTCTCAAAGAGGAAGATGTGTTCGAGTGTTTGCGAACGTTAGAATGATGTTGAAAAAAACAAGTGTCGTAAATGTCAGACCTGAAGATGGGCCATGCCTGAAACTGTCGTCTCTTTTGTCTCATTTTTGTATTCATATATTACATAGTATGAGGCTGTGGTTTTTATTAACTCTATTATACATTATGAGCCTCAAAAAAGCGCTATCCCACATGAAGATCAAAGGTTTTTAAGTTCAGACTTATTTTCAACAATATACACTGTCAAGGCATGAGAGATTTAAGAATGATGCAAAGGTGGCGGTGATACTGTTGATGATTAAATCTGTTCCAGTTCAAGTATGCAAATCTAGTCGTGACAATACAATACTGTTAGGGGACAAGCACTAAACATTTCTTTATTGTAAACAGTAGCATAGCTACTGTTGAAAGTCTCACACTATACTATTCAAGAATTGTCTTCCGATTAAAGTTTTTTTTAAAGTTAAGACTTAACGTCAACATTCTCACCACGCTACCATGTGAAGCAAACATATTTAATGTCTCTGATTCAAGCTATACGTAGTAAAATTATCGGTTTGGTTTTAACAGATCCAACACGTTCGGAATATATGATCTACATGGATATTTCTATATCTCAGCCAATTTCCATAGGCTATCTACACCTAGCTGTCTCAGTATATCTTGCCTAATAATATATTAGTAGTAGTAGTAGTTATATAAAACATAACAAAAATAAGGTGTTTTAGAAATTAAACATATGTGGAGATTAAACACTAGTGGATCCAGACGTGGGCGGCAGGGGCAAAAGCTCCCTCCCCCCCCATCCCAATCTGCGATCGGGGAGCGCTGCAATACAAATTAGCCCCCCCCCCCGCCCACCACCACCACCAATCAAGTGAAACTGCTGATGAATAATTGTTTTCCAGGGTAAAACAATCACGCTAAAGAAACCAAATTGTGATTTGATATCGCAAATGTCTAATAATTATTTACCATCCCCGCCAAACTCAACATATTTTAGCTGAAGCCCCCCCCCCCCCCCCCTCAACAACCTTTCTATTTGACAGCATCATCATGTGGGGTTGTTGCGCCTTCTGGAGGGCTTGTTGGCCCACTTATCATATTTTGTTAATACGCCACTGCGTTTGCCTACCTTTGGGTGCCGAAAGTTTGCCACCTCCCCTCCAAACTCAAAGAATATATCTGTCTGTGAGCTTAAACGAACAGTTATACTGCTTTCCAATAAAACCCAAATCCAATTGAAATCAAATAAATACATGCTCGTCTAATATTGGTACTAAATAAAATACTTACTTCGGTCACTGTGGTTTGAGGTATCTCAAATGTGTTTATCGTCATAGCAATGCCACAAAACTATTCAAACCACCTCGAATTCCACTTAGATACATCATCCGACCACGCATCTGAGCATCATCTGTTAGCGTCGAAAGGTTCGTGAGAAGTGAAAACAACCAGGAACGCTTGATGCCCTTTTCTTTGATTCCCGGTTTAGGAATTTCGACACCCATGTTAATTGTCGCGCAATTGAATCAATGCTGTGCTAACTTCATTGTGAATGTAATTCATCTTTAGCGTGGGCCGTGGCGAGACGCCCCCATTTCGTGACGTCCTTGTCAGAAAATGGACCATTTCGTGAAGTTCTTGTCAGAAAATGGAATAGGTCCATCCAGTTCTAGCTATCCTCCTGGTTTTAAATATCGATTCAGTTTAGGAACTTCTTATATAGTAATGAGCATTGAAACCGCGTTGTGGTTGAAGGTACTGACTACTGTACAGCTGGAAGCCTCAAATCAATTAAGAAAATAATTGCAACAAAATGGTTGGATTGGCTTAGAGTTAGTTCAGTTGTAACTTTAGACTGTTTTTCAGTCACAATTCCTATTTCCCCAGCCAAATGCCTGTGCCCCCAGGTGACCTCCATGCACACATATCACGCGCTCCGTCAGCCAATGGTAACCGTCCAGATCACCTCCTCTAGGGTCACTGAAGGCCATGCTGTGAGCGCCACCGTATATAAGGTAGGCCAGCATGGGGCGAGGTATCTACCAGACGTTCATTGGAACTGTCCAGTCCCACCAGTTTCAAACATGAACTTCAAGCTTCTCGTAAGTGACCTGTTCTTTTTACCTATGGTCAATTCATGGAAAATAGCTTCACGTATTTCAAATACATACATGACATGTGTTTATCGACCAGCCTCCTCAACATGTCCGCACTTTCTTCCTCTATAGATCCCTCCCTATATGATTACATTGTACCTTATCAGTAATTTCAATATTTTCCCCCGTTTCAGCTGGTGTTTGTTGTCGCCTTGGTGGCTGTTGCTTCAGCTAGCTACGGTCGCCGTAGCTATGGAGGCTATGGTGGAGGCTACGGTGGAGGCTCCAGGCGTAGCTACGGTGGTTATGGAGGTAGCTACGGCGGAGGAAGCAGTTACGGTGGTTACGGCGGAGGCTACGGTGGAGGACACAGCTCTGGAGGTTACGGCCGTAGCTCCGGAGGATACGGCGGAGGCTATGGTGGCCGCAGCTACGGAGGCTACGGTCACCACTAAACTGTGTGCCCTCTCCTCCATCACACTGTTTCCCTCTATATTTGTAATGTATGCACGGCATACTGGCCGCTGAACACTGTGTGAATTGAATAAACCGATAGAGAGAAACATTTATTTTTAACTTGGATGCATGAAATGAGAAACTTCATTGTGATTATTGTCTACTGCCCCTGCTTTTGAACCCGGCCTTTTGTCACATGCGTCCGAAAAGTGGTTCAAAACTCATCCAGTCAAGAACGAAGACTGTCTGAAAATTTGAATTCCTGAAGAAGAAAAAATGTTGAAACACTGCAAGGTTATTATAGGCCATCATGTAAAAACAGGGAAGGATGTGAAGGACAGGCACCACATATGAAAGAATAACGAGTTTGACAAATCACGATGAAACTAAAAAATAGTAATTGAAAGAAATAATGAGTATCTATGTGACAGAGCCATACGTATAATGAACGAGAGATGCTCGTTCAATTGATGTAGGTACGTACCATTTGTTCGAAGAATTGCATCTCTATGTCCAAATCCTCTGGAGACGAAGACTTAGAGAATAGGTTTGAACTTGACTTCGTGATTTCACACTGTGGTTTCATAATTTGACATGACACATTTTATTTGCCTGATACTGTACACATAACTCCCACAAATACCTACTTGATTGACAGCCCACAGTAGCCCGATAGTAAATTCTTAAGGCCAGGTTCACCAAAGACCAGACCAGCTGCTAGGTATAATCTGTCAAGGAATGAGAGTTTGAAGAATGGTGCAGAAGTAGTGTTGATACCGTTGATGATTAAATATGTTCCAGTTCAAGAAAACAAAGCTAGTCGTGACAATACAATACTGTTAGGGAACAAGCACTAAACGTTGATTGAGAGTCAAAAATAGCATAGCTACTGTTTAAAGTCACACAATATACTATTCAAAAATTGCATGAAGATCAAAGGTTTTTAAGTTAAGACTTATTTTCAACAATATACACTGTCAAGGCATGAGAGTTTGAAGAATGGTGCAGAGAAAATTTGAATTCCTGAAGAAAAAAATGTTGAAACACTGCAAGGTTATTATAGGCCATCG
Organism: Chirona hameri; assembly: GCA_036785665.1. Classification (NCBI taxonomy): domain Eukaryota; kingdom Metazoa; phylum Arthropoda; class Thecostraca; order Balanomorpha; family Balanidae; genus Chirona; species Chirona hameri. The sequence continues at coordinate 5,401 of JAXIVJ010012687.1, read as the reverse complement.
TGTAAAAACAGGGAAGGATGTGAAGGACAGGCACCACATATGAAAGAATAACGAGTTTGCAAATCACGATGAAACTAAAAAATAGTAATTGAAAGAAACAATGAGTATCTATGTGACAGAGCCATACGTATAATGAACGAGAGATGCTCGTTCAATTGATGTAGGTACGTACCATTTGTTCGAAGAATTGCATCCCTATGTCCAAATCCTCTGGAGACGAAGACTTAGAGAATAAGTTTGAACTTGACTTCGTGATTTCACACTGTGGTTTGATAATTTGACATGACACATTTTATTTGCCTGATACTGTACTCACAACTCTGGCAACAGTACATGGGTGATACTGTTGATGATTAAATCTGTTCCAGTTCAAGTATACAAATCTAGTCGTGACAATACAATATTGTTAGGGGACAAGCACTAAACATTTCTTTATTGTAAACAGTAGCATAGCTACTGTTCAAAGTCTCACACTATACTATTCAAGAATTGTCTACCGATTAAAGTTTTTTTGTAATGTTAAGACTTAACGTCAACATTCTCACCACGCTACCAAGTGAAACAAACATATTTAATGTCTCTGATTCAAGCTATACGTAGTACAATGATCGTTTTAGTTTTACCAGATCCAACACGTTCGGAATATATGATCTACATGGATATTTATATATCTCAGCCAATTTCCATAGGCTATCTACACCTAGCTGTCTGAGTATATCTTGCCTAATAATATATTATTATTAGTAGTAGTTATATAAAACATAACAAAAATAAGGTGTATTAGAAATAAAACATATGTGGAGATTAAACACTAGTGGATCCAGACGTGGGCGGCAGGGGAAAAAGCTCCCCCCCCCAATCTGCGATCAGGGAGCGCTGCAATACAAATTAGCCCCCCCCCCTCCGCCCACCACCACCACCAATCAAGTGAAACGGCCGATGAATAATTGTTTCCCAGGGTAAAACAATGACGCTAAAGAAACCAAATTTTAATTTGATATCTCAAATGTCTAATCGTTATTTACCATCCCCCCCTCCCACTCAACATATTTTTGCTGACGCCCCCCCCCCCCCCCCCCCCACCCCCTCAACAACTTTTCTAGCTGACAGCATCATCATGTGGGGTTGTTGCGCCCTCTGGAGGGCATGTTGGCCCACTTATCATATTTTTTAATACGCCACTGCGTGTGCCTAGCTTTGCGGGGCGAAATTTTGCCCTTTCCCCTTCAAACTCAAAGAATATATCTGTCCGTGAGCTTAAACGAACAGTTATATTGTTTTCCAATAAAACCCAAATCCAATTGAAATCAAATAAACACATGCTCGTCTAATATTGGTACTCAATGAAATACTTACTTAGGTCACTGTGGTTTGAGGTATCTCAAATGTGTTTATCGTCATAGTTATGCCACAAAACTATTCAAACCACCTCGAATTCCACTTAGATACATCATCCGACCACGCATCTGAGCATCATCTGTTAGCGTCGAAAGGTTCGTGAGAGGTGAAAACAATCAGGAACGCTTGATGCCCTTTTCTTTGATTCCCGGTTTAGGAATTTCAACACCCATGTTAATTGTCGCGCAATTTAATCAGTACTGTGCTAACTTCATTGTGAATGTAATTCATCTTTAGCGTGGGCCGAGGCGAGACGCCCCATTTCGTGACGTCCTTGTCAGAAAATAGACCATTTCGTGACGTTCTTGTCAGAAAATGGAATAGGTTCATCCAGTCTTAGCTATGCTCCTGGTTTGAAATATCAATTCAGTGTAGGATCTTCTTCTATAGTAATGATCATTCAAAACGCTTTGTGGTTGAAAGTACTGACTACTGCACAGCTGGAAACCTCAAATCAATAAAGAAAATAATTGCAACAAAATGGTTGGATTGGCCTAGAGTTAGTTCAATTATAAATTTCGACTGTTTTTCAGTCACAATTCCCATTTCCCCAGCCAAATGCCTCTGCCCCCAGGTGACCTCCATGCACACATATCTGGCTCTCCGTCAGCCAATGGTAGCCGTCCAGATCACCTCCTGCAGGGTCACTGAAGGCCATGCTGTGAGCGCCACCGTATATAAGGCAGGCCAGCATGGGGCGAGGTATCTACCAGACGTTCATTGGAACTGCCAGTCCCACCAGCTTCAAACATGAACTTCAAGCTGCTCGTAAGTGACCTGTTCTTTTACCTATGGTCAATTCATGGGAAGTAGATTCACGTATTTGAAATTCATCTATGGTATGTGTTTATCGATCAGCGTCCTCAACATGTCCGCACTTTCTTCCTCTATAGATCCCTCCCTATATGATTACATTGTACCTTATCAGTAATTTCAATATTTTTCCCCGTTTCAGCTGGTGTTTGTTGTCGCCCTGGTGGCTGTTGCTTCAGCTGGCTACGGTCGCCGTAGCTATGGAGGCTATGGTGGAGGCTACGGTGGAGGCTCCAGGCGTAGCTACGGTGGTTATGGAGGTAGCTACGGCGGAGGACGCAGTTACGGTGGTTACGGCGGAGGCTACGGTGGAGGACGCAGCTCTGGAGGTTACGGCCGTAGCTCCGGAGGATACGGCGGAGGCTATGGTGGCCGCAGCTACGGAGGCTACGGTCACCACTAAACTGTGTGCCCCCTCCTCCATCACACTGTTTCCCTCTGTATTTTTAATGTATGCACGGCATACTGGCCGCTGAACACTGTGTGAATTGAATAAACCGATAGAGAGAAACATTTATTTTTAACGTGGATGCATGAAATGTGAAACATCATTGTGGTTGGTGGCTACTGCCCCCGCTTTTGAACCCGGCCTTTTATCAAATGCGTCCAAAAAGTGGTTCAACACTCATTCAGTCAAGAACGAAGACTGTCTGGAAATTTGAATTCCGGAAGAAAAAAATGTTGAAACACTGCAAGGTTATTATAGGCCATCATGTAAAAACAGGGAGGGATGTGAAGGACAGGCACCACATATGAAAGAATAACGAGTTTGACAAATCACCATGAAACTAAAACTTAGTAATTGAAAGAAACAATGAGTATCTATGTGACAGAGCCATACGTATAATGAACGAGAGATGCTCGTTCAATTGATGTAGGTACGTACCATTTGTTCGAAGAATTGCATCCCTATGTCCAAATCCTCTGGAGACGAAGACTTAGAGAATAAGTTTGAACTTGACTTCCTGAGTTCACACTGTGGTGTGATAATTTGGCATGGCACATTTTATTTGCCTGATACTGTACACATAACTCCCACAAATACCTACCTGATTGACAGCCCACAGTAGCCCGGAAGTAAATTCTTAAAGCCAGGTCCAAGAAAGACCAGACTTGCTGCTAGGTATAATCTGTAAAGGCATGAGAGTTTGAAGAATGGTGCAGAAGTAGTGGTGATACCGTTGATGATTAATTCTGTTCCAGTTCAAGAATACAAAGCTAGTCTTGACAATACAATACTGTTAGGGGACAAGCACTAAACGTTGATTTAGAGTCAAAAATAGCATAGCTACTGTTCAAAGTCACACAATATACTATTCAAAAATTGCATGAAGATCAAAGGTTTTTAAGTTCAGACTTATTTTCAACAATATACACTGTCAAGGCATGAGAGTTTTAAGAATGATGCAGAGGTGGCGGTGATACTGTTGATGATTAAATCTGTTCCAGTTCAAGTATGCAAATCTAGTCGTGACAATACAATACTGTTAGGGGACAAGCACTAAACATTTATTTATTGTAAACAGTAGCATAGCTACTGTTGAAAGTCTCACACTATACTATTCAAGAATTGTCTACCGATTAAAGCTTTTTTTTGTAAAGATAAGACTTAACGTCAACATTCTCACCACACTACCATGTGAAGCAAACATATTTAATGTCTCTGATTCAAGCTATACGTAGTACAATGATCGGTTTGGTTTTACCAGATCCAACACGTTCGGAATATATGACCTACATGGATATTTATATATCTCAGCCAATTTCCATAGGCTATCTACACCTAGCTGTCTGAGTATATCTTGCCTAATAATATATGATTAGTAGTAGTAGTTATATAAAACATAACAAAAATAAGGTGTTTTAGAAATAAAACATATGTGGAGATTAAACACTAGTGGATCCAGGCGTGGGCGGCAGGGGCAAAAGCTCCCCCCCCCCCCCAATCTGCGATCGGGGAGCGCTGCAATACAAATTAGCCCCCCCCCCCCGCCCACCACCACCACCAATCAAGTGAAACTGCTGATGAATAATTGTTTCCCAGGGTAAAACAATCACGTTAAAGAAACCAAATTGTGAGTTGATATCGTAAATGTCTAATCATTATTTACCATCCCCCCCACTCAACATATTTTAGCTGACGCCCCCCCCCCCTCAACAACCTTTCTCTAGCTGACAGCATCATCATGTGGGGTTGTTGCGCCCTCTGGAGGGCTTGTTGGCCCACTTATCATATTTTTGTAATACGCCACTGCGTGTGCCTACCTTTGCGGGGCGAAATTTTGCCCCCTCCCCTCCAAACTCAAAGAATATATCTGTCCGTGAGCTTAAACGAACAGTTATATTGGTTTCCAATAAAACCCAAATCCAATTGAAATCAAATAAATACATACTCGCCTAATATTGGTACTAAATGAAATACTTACTTCGGTCACTGTGGTGTGAGGTATCTCAAATGTGTTTATCGTCATAGCAATGCCACAAAACTATTCACATCACCTCGAATTCCACTTAGATACATCATCCGACCACGCATCTGAGCATCATCTGTTAGCGTCGAAAGGTTCGTGAGAGGTGAAAACAATCAGGAACGCTTGATGCCCTTTTCTTTGATTCCCGGTTTAGGAATTTCAACACCCATGTTAATTGTCGCGCAATTTAATCAGTACTGTGCTAACTTCATTGTGAATGTAATTCATCTTTAGCGTGGGCCGAGGCGAGACGCCCCATTTCGTGACGTCCTTGTCAGAAAATAGACCATTTCGTGACGATCTTGTCAGAAAATGGAATAGGTTCATCCAGTCTTAGCTATGCTCCTGGTTTGAAATATCAATTCAGTGTAGGATCTTCTTCTATAGTAATGATCATTCAAAACGCTTTGTGGTTGAAAGTACTGACTACTGCACAGCTGGAAACCTCAAATCAATAAAGAAAATAATTGCAAAAAAATGGTTGGATTGGCCTAGAGTTAGTTCAATTATAAATTTCGACTGTTTTTCAGTCACAATTCCCATTTCCCCAGCCAAATGCCTCTGCCCCCAGGTGACCTCCATGCACACATATCTGGCTCTCCGTCAGCCAATGGTAGCCGTCCAGATCACCTCCTGCAGGGTCACTGAAGGCCATGCTGTGAGCGCCACCGTATATAAGGCAGGCCAGCATGGGGCGAGGTATCTACCAGACGTTCATT
>JAXIVJ010012686.1:0-39567 GCA_036785665.1 Chirona hameri | reverse complement strand
TCTATTCTACTATGTATGGCTACCATCGGGTCCTCCCCCAGTTTTAAAACCTTGGCTTAACCAATGCCTATGGGCCGCGAACAGTGTCACATGCAGTGGGAGTGGTCTCAAATAGAGTGGAACCAGAAACAAGATAATAACAGGGATTGGCGACTCACACTCGTTTGTATTGAGAAAAGGCGGCCGGATTATTGTGAAAATCGTTATCAATTAGGTGGACTTCGCTCGTGATATCGTACCAGCCTGGTATCAACATTCGGGAGAGTCAGCAGATTTATATTGCGCGAGATTATGTTGTTTGCTGACTATGATTGTACGAGTGGGTACACTGTATACCGGGTGGATAAAGGTTAACCCATGTTGTCATTGATTACACAAAACAAGCATCTCTCTCAGTGTAAAAAGCATTCTTTTGAATCATTCAATGGCGCAGTATGTTCGCGAACACATTTATGTGCATACGTGACACTGCACACACAAGCAGACTGGTTATTGATTCAACTTTTTTGGAACGATTCAATCATGATTCGTTTTGGAATCTGAATGATTCAATTACCGTTCGATCCACGGATACAATTTTGATAATTGATTATTTCCGATTCAAAGAATCAAAACAAATACTGTAATCGATTCACGTTTGATTCAACATTTAAATGTATGTGGTGAATTTATGTAAAATCAATACAAATGGAAAAATACATATATATGATCATTCACAAATTGTTATAGCAATACTATTTAGTATAAATGAAAGTAGCCACTGGGACTGCATGTATTTGCACAATTTACCATTGTACTTGCATCGTTAAATTTTTTGATCCAATCACGATTCATGAATCAAAAGATGGTGAATCAATTTTGTTTTCTTCCAGGAATTTTGATTGAACGATTCCAATCGATTCAATCAATGTCGAATCAATAACCAGTCTGTGCACAAGACGCACCACGCGATGTATCGGACCCAGCGACTGCACGACAGTACCAATTCTAGTCAAGTTAGACTGTGCATGGGCGTCGCTACCATTGCGGGAGAGTGTTACGAATGCGGTTTTGCGGCGCATACTTCCTTCGTGGTTTGCAGTGCAATAAATGCGTCAGAAACAATTTCAATGCAATATGCATCATAGATACTGGGATTGTACATATTTTTGGGGCAGGGGCGCACTCAGGATAAAAAAAAATGGGAGGCGATACCCACCCTCAAATTAGGTCCAACTTCAAATTAGTAAGATGATAAAAGCGTTACGCGCATGGTGCCCCATGTTTTTCCTGGACCCGCCCATGCGCAATATATCAAATTTAACAAATTACAGCATATAATGCCCACATGTGAGGCTCATGTCGTCCCAAACAATCACGAACAGCACATTTTTTTTTGTCTCCAGAAAATCCCCCCATTTTACATTCCCTGAATACGCCTATTATTTTTTCTTTTGTTTTGTCTTTTGATATATTAAAAACCAGTACATTTGAAGCTCAAAAATGTTTGGAGCATGAAAATCGGTCGAGCCACATGGCCGCAATCTCCTTTCAAAAAACACCCAAAATTTTCGGATTTTTTCCCCCTGGCCCCCCATTTTTTAGAAGAAAAAAATCGTGGTCCAAAAAGATAGATCTTGTCATGTCGCACTGGTTAAAAGACTGGCTGAGTCACCGAACCCAGAAAATCCGGGCAGTGGCACCGAGGCATTACCAGTAACGCATGGTGTGATCCAGGGTTCCCTGCTCGGGCCAAAATTATTTTTTATTTTACAAACGATTTAGCTTCCCATTTACCCCATGGTCAGCTCACAATGTACGCCGATTATTTTCAATTTCTGGATTCAGACTCACCCAGGCCCCTGCGCATTCTAAAACAGCGTTGGAAAGTACGCTGGAAACCGCCTTGAATTGGTTCACTCAAAATTGACTCAAAATCAATCCTACTAAAACGGAACTTTTAGTTATCAAGCCACGTCAGAGAAAGAATATCGATACAGTCTGTATCAAGTTTGGCGGTAAGGAGATTATGTCGTCGCCTCATGCCAAAATCCTTGGAGTGTAGGTTGATTCGGCTCTTAACTGGGAAAAACAAGTGTCGCAGGTATGCTGTCGCTGTTACGCCGTTCTTATTGGTTTGTCGAAGCTGAGGAACAAAATCCCTGTCGAGGCAAAAAAGCTCCTTGTTCAAGCCCTGGTATTTCCCCACGTCAACTACTTTTTGACCGTGTGGGGTGGTTGTGTCAAAACACAAGGGGAGCGTATCCAGAAGGCTATAAACTTTGGGGCACGGATGGTCTCGGAACAGAAGCGACGGGCGCACGTCACCAGGGGCGGCGCCTCGGATTTTTGCCAGGGGTGGCAAAATTGATTGTGTAGGTACGCATGACCCCACCCCACCTCCATGTCAAGTCAAGTGATCCTCTACTGGGAAAAGTGCCACGGAAATATAAAATGCATATAGACCTTGCGCCAAACAAGATGAAAACCCAACACATTTCGTCCTACTTTTGTGTTATTAATTAGCTGATATCTACTTTTGCAAGTTCTTATTATTATTTGTACAATATATTATATTTTTGCTTTAATATTATTTATTTTTAAACACATTTTATTTTCTTAGTATTTTTAGCATATATTATTTGGATACAGGGACCAAGCACCGCTACGAGCACAACATCTACCGTATGGGCTGACCAACTAAATCAGCACTTTGCTTCTGTTGGCCCCAGCATTGCATCTTCGCTGGAGGCGGCTGCGACGGCGGGGCAGCGGCTGACACCGCGCCCGCCGCGCGTGGTCAGCGGCGCGGTCCGCGTGCGCCCGGCAACGCTGTCAGAGTTGTCCGCACTCAACCGAATGAACAGTACTAAATCCAGCGGTGCTGATGGCATTACAGTGGGCATGCTGAGGCACACATTTCCAGTGATCGGGCCCCATCAATTTTGTATGGTGAATGGAACTATCCGTATGGTGTTTGGAACTATCCGTTGGAAAATGGAACTATCCGTATCCAATTTTGTATGGTGAACATATGGTGAATGGAACTATCCGGACCGGGAAATTGCCGGATGACTGGAAGGAAGCTATGGTAACGCCTCTTTTCAAGTCGGGTGATGCCACCGATGTCAACTGTTTCCGGCCGGTGTCTGTTCTGCCAGCGGTGTCCAAACTAGCGGAGCGGGTGGTATGTGATCAGTTGGTAGATTATCTCACCTCGCATGTCGTCATCTGTCAGGAGCAGCACGGATTTCGCAGGGGTCATTCCACGGAGTCTGCTATGCTCGACGCTGTCCAATTTATAATTTCGGAAACCGACAAGGGGAGAGTAGTATAAAACATCGCGGCCGACACGTCCAAGGCCTTTGACAGCGTCGAGCATGGCAGGCTCCTGAAAAAGCTTGGCGGGTACGGGGTGGACAGCCACTGGTTTTCCGACTGGTTAAGTGATAGGAAACAGCTCGTCAAAGGCGGCTCCCGACACCTCCCTGTTTCACACGGGGTGATTCAGGGCAGCACACTGGGCCCAGTCTTGTTTTTGTTGTTCACAAATGATGTTGACTCCAACTTGACTTGCGATAAAATCGTAATGTATGCTGACGATTCTCAATTTCTGAACAGTGCGGACAAAAATGATCTAGATAATCATAAACTTAAAATAGAGAACATGCTTTCCACCGTTCAGATCTGGTACGACCAGAACAGTGTAAAGGTAAATCCGGCCAAAACTGAGATGATGATTTTTGGTATGCCAAAGCAAGCAAGTGCAGGCGACATCACTGTGAACTTCGCTGGTGCACAGGTACGGCTGACCGCAAAGATGAAGGTGTTGGGCGTAACACTTGATCCCGAGTTAAGGTGGGAGGACCACATCTCGACGGTGATTAGAAAATCTTACGCTACTTTAGCCGGCCTCGCTAAGTTTGCTAATAAGTTACCCACCGCAGTTAAGAAGCTCATTGTCGAGACATTGGTCTTCCCACACACCATGTACTGCCTTACCTTGTGGGGTGGATGTCGAGATGTCCAGCGGAAACGTGTCTAAAAGGTGCTGAGCCATGCGGCTAAAATTGTTACCTCCTCAAGGCGTAACGAGCATGTTTACACCTCTTTTTGAGGAGCTCAATTGACATAGACTGGAAAAACTCATTTTGGAGAAGGATAATGTGACCATTCATAAGATTCGGAATGAGGAAACATATTCAGCAAATTTAAAGGCTTTAGTGGAGTCCCGAGCAGAGGTTTCAGCACGCAGCACCCGGGCCGTCGAAGCTGGTCAGCTGCATCTTCCTAAAGTACGCACCGAACGCGCTCGACGTTTCTTCATGTACCACGCTGTTGCTAGTTGGAACGGAGCGACAACAGCCGTGCGTGAGGCACCAACTGCTAGAATGTGTGGGAGGAACGTCAGAGCGGGGTCCTAGACACTGTGCAGCTTTAATTGATTGTATGACCTCATTACACTATGTGTGACGTTTTATAGACATTCTTGTCGCTTATCTTCATCGCAGACTTTTGTCACGATGTATTTTTACCGTCGCCCATTTGCGTTTTTTCTCTCTTCATAATAATCGCCTTGCTTTTAGTTTTAGGAGGGCATGTAAGGTGTGATGTATGTACTTGTCTAAATTGCATTGTATTAGCGTAGTGACCTATGTACAACTGACTCTACAACATAACAGCTACTATGTGGACGTTGTAACGAAGCTTAAATTAATACAAATAAATCAAATACATTATTACTAGTACTCCACGCTGAATTAACTATATATCGCGTTTTCAGATTACAGACGATTTATAAATAGCAAATCATAGCTTCTGTACGTATCTATAATCTTGTAATTTAGTACGTTGAACAAGCATTAGGAGAAAAAACGAGTATGCAAGGCAAAGTTTGAATGTTGTGGTGGGTAGAGGTAAATTACCGAATAAAGTCGAAGTATTTCGTTATAATTTCTTAACCCGCGACTTACTGGGGGCTATTTTTTGCCCCCCCCCCTCCCGTTATTTTGCAATAATTCCTAAACGAACACAGGTATCGTCACCGAACTTGCAGTACCTTCTTTCACGTCAATTCTACACATGTTGGCAAAAGTAAAAATATGAGGTTGTGATAGGCTAACCGGGAATGACATCAGAGTGACGTCATGTTCTTCGGTTTTTGTTGCAAAATAATGGTTTGCGGAAAACGCTGTCAAAGGTACGATGTTTGAGATAAACTCAATTGTTTTATATCAAATTACTGACAATAGACCAGGATATCAAACTGCAATCTTGGATTTTTGAGTTTGTTTGAAATTCACAATTTTGAGAAATCCAAATACATTTTTTTTTTTATACAAAATTTTCAAGAAAAAATCCGAACTATCCCAAAACCGGAATATATGTGATCGAGACGTGTGCGGTGAATATGTGTACCAAATTTGAAGACGATATCTTCAAAAATGACTGAGTAATGACCTTTAAATGAAAAAAAATCGACCACCTCTCACAGCATTACTATGCATAAAAAACGCATTTCCATTTTTGTTTTTTACTTCTGTTTATATGAAACAACAATGTTCTAAGGTCATTTTACGCGTTCTAGACGAAAAACAAACCTATAAACATGTGTTACAACGCCTAATGACCGTAATCTGCAGTTTGACCTCGTGACCTCGGATGACCTTGACCTGACCCAAGGTGATAAACAGCTTAGAAAGTTACTTAGAAGTGTCAAACACACGAACCATACCGATTTATCGACAGCTTATGCGTTTAATATCGCAATTTTGCGCGACAATTCCATCCATCGAGACCTTTTGACACGGTCAAACATTTTGTACTTTACCTGACCTGTGACGTCATCGGTGACCCCGAGCTCAACAATATTATGTTTCCCTCGATGAATGTTCCAGGGCTATCGAATTCCGTTTTAATTTTTATATTCGGTCCAGTAGTTCCGGAGATCCGAGGGGGGAGGGCAAAAAATAGCCCCCCCCCCCCCCCCCAGTAAGTCGCGTTATGAAATATACCCCAGTAACTCGCGGGTTAATTGATATAAACATGCAAGTTTACGAGTTGCATTTACAAGTTGACTCTTATTAACAGGCACACTGGGGGGGGGGGGGTTGATTTCCGCCCCTCCGGTTTTCATGCATAGCGAAAACACGGCAGCGCCGCCAAATTTGCACAGCTGTTTTGGCACCAATCACATGGTGTGAAATGTTTGACATCAGGTCAACTCAGGTCAGGTCACCAGGTCAAGTCAAGTGACCCCACCTCCAAAAATGTTTGCGGTCGTGCCACAGCCAAAGTGATGGACCAAACGGTTTGAAGCTCGCAGGATGTCATCAGGTGATAAGTGCTTACAATTCGTGTAACTCTATTTTTTTGTATATCAGTGACATAAGGTTAGGTCGATTTCGTGACCTCGCCATTGGGGAAAATGAAAACACGTATAAATCCAAAGGAATTTGATACATTTGACCAGTTTTCACCGGATCCCACACTCCTGCGCCAAATGCGAAGCCCTATGCCAAATTTCTGTTCTTTGACCTCTACGGGGTCAACTCATGTGACCCCTAGGTCACGTATGTTTTTTCTTCAATAACTCTTTACCAAATCAAGGTAGAGCAATGCAATTTGCACTATTGTATTTGGGTTGTCGAGACGAATGAAATGATGTAAGAGTTGACCTTTACCTGACCATGACCTGACCTCAGGTCAGATCAATTTTTGGATATTACCTAACTAGGACACCCAAAATTTTAGTTTCAATGTTTGTATGTTTAAAATTCAATGACTTCTGCTGACCTAACTATTGACCTTAGGTCAATTTTGTTGAGACCTGTCACCTGTCCCTGTCTATGCCTCTGTCCTTGTCCTGTCGTTATCGATATATAGACGGTTTTGTTAAGGACACCTATATATAGCCGAAATGTGACCTTTGATGATCTCTGCTCTCTGGTGACCTCAATATTGACTTGACCTAAAACATGGCCGGTATTCTTTCGATAGAGCTTGTCTCGAGTTATCCAACGCCGTTTTTCCGCTTATCGCTACGCCGTGTGGTTTTCGAGATCTTGGGGGGCGGCTATCCGCCCCCCCCCCCCCCGGCAGTTTGTCGTTGGTGCGAACCCCGGCAGTGCACGTTAAAAAAAATATTATTACGCGTCTGTCCTGCCCTGCCTCTGTCCTGCCCTGCCCTGTCCCATCATCTGTCTTGCCTTGCCTTGCCCTGCCCTGTCCTGCCCTGCCTGGCCTTGCCTTGCCTTGCCTTGCCTTGCCTTGCCTTGCCTTGCCTTGCCTTGCCCTGCCCTGCCCTGCCCTGTCCTGTCCTGTTCTGCCCTGCCCTGCCCTGCCCTGCCCTGCCCTGCCCTGCCCTGCCCTGCGCTTTTCTGCCCCGTCTTGCCTCTGCCCCGCCTTTGTCCCGTCCTGTCCTGCCCTGTCCCGACCTGCTTGGCCCTGCTCTACCAGGTGCCGCCGCCCTGCCTTGTCCCGACCTGCTTGGCCCTGCTCTACCAGGTGCCGCCGCCCTGCCTTGTCCCGACCTGCTTGGCCCTGCTCTACCAGGTGCCGCCGCCCTGCCTTGTCCCGACCTGCTTGGCCCTGATCTACCAGGTGCCGCCGCCCTGCCTTGTCCCGACCTGCTTGGCCCTGATCTACCAGGTGCCGCCGCCCTGCCTTGTCCCGACCTGCTTGGCCCTGATCTACCAGGTGCCGCCGCCCTGCCTTGTCCCGACCTGCTTGGCCCTGATCTACCAGGTGCCGCCGCCCTGCCTTGTCCCGACCTGCTTGGCCCTGATCTACCAGGTGCCGCCGCCCTGCCCTGTCCCGACCTGCTTGGCCCTGCTCTACCAGGTGCCGCCGCCCTGCCTTGTCCCGACCTGCTTGGCCCTGATCTACCAGGTGCCGCCGCCCTGCCTTGTCCCGACCTGCTTGGCCCTGATCTACCAGGTGCCGCCGCCCTGTCCTGCCCCGCCCAGTGGCGCCGGCACAGCTGTTGCATTGGCGTGCTGTCGGTTAGATAAGTCAAGTTAGATTACCCGATACAGAGCGAAAGTTTCGGTCAAATTAGCGAATATTATGGTCATGACTAGATATAATAGTTTGAATAGCAATATAGGCTAACGTGACTTAAAATTGCATTGGTCGACGAAGGGAACTGTTCCATATGTTCGCAGCGGCTGAAATTCACGAATTTTTCCAAACAGCGCCAGTACAATTTTGACGGTGGCCTAAATGTAAGGGGTGGCAATGCCACCCAAGTGTCACGGCAGGGGTGGCAGTCTGCCACCCCTGCCCCTATGGTGGCGCCGCCATTACACGTCACTTCTACCCTGGAGGCCCTGGGTTGGCTGCGGTTCGGTGACTTGCTGGAGGAGACGGATGTGGCCCTGGTGAAGCGACTCATGAGCTCTGACTCACCTCGGGCCTTAGCGATGTCCATTCCGCGTCGCTCCGATGTCTCGAGGAGCAGAACCAGCCGTGGCACTGAGATGGATATGAGCTGGAGCTGCCGCGGGTTAGGACGGAACACGCACAGCGTAGTTTCCATTACAGGACGGTAGCCGCTTGGAATGCGAGGCTGAGATGAGGCGGTAGGCCGCTGTGTCATGTGTGTGCGATAGGAATAGGCCGGGCTCTTTTTACAAGGTTTTATTTATGTTTATACTGTATATGTTGTCTTGATCTGTGCATTTTTAACGAAACATTTTATAAGAATTCGATAGGAATGTTTTTACCAAGCGTTGATTTGAAACATTGTCACCTGACGCGAGGCCTGAACTCCCCACCCCCCGCCCCCCGCAGGTTAACGTAATTCTGGCCGCCCGCAGGGAATAGGGTTAAACGAATAAAAGCCCAATTCGTCGAAAATGTTATATTGATTACACGTTGTTGCTATGGTGATGCTAAATCGGGTTCCAACCTCCTCCGCGAAATATGAAACATGGATTATTTAGTATGTCCTGAAAATTGTGTCGGAGCGCAAAAGAGGAAGTCCGTTTCAAGATTGATCACGAACTAAATCTACCTAACTGGCACGAATTTGCACAATGTTCTGGTCGCTGAGAACTGTTCAGTCGCCAATCCCCGTTATTCTCTTATTCCTGGTGGAACTAAACAAATGCTTTTTTGGGGAGGGACAGGGGGGGGCATCAGCCAATGCTAAGGGGCCCACTTCGGTTAGCCCCCCCCCCCCCCCACTCGTCGCAAAATCCTAGCTGAGCCCGTGGTTCCTATGCGTACTAGGGTGTTTCCACGGTCAAACTATTGGACGGTTTGTTCATCATTGGGACGCAATCAATGCGCACGTGTGCTCCCGTACCGTTCCATATTTCAAACCTGTTTTAGCTTTACCAGAACGCTCCCGCTCGGTTAATGCCCAAAAAGGCGTTTTACTGGTTTAATTACCGAGCGGGCGCAAAGCGCCCGTGAGGTTTCTCGTCAACTTGCTAGACAAATTTACATTTGACCCGGGCCGAACCGGCCCGACCCGACCCGCCCCGAACCGGCCCGAACCGGCCATACAGACGCTTTTCGGAAGCTAATAACTTTGCAACCACTGCTCCGATTGAGATCGGGTTTTCACCACTAGATAGGACCATCAAATCAATTTTGATTTGAATATGGTGCGTTCTGATAGGGGTGGTACCACAGCGCGTGGCACACGCAAACGTCGAAATGAACAAAAATCATTCTTGATCAAAAATGGCATTATTAATCTGAACAGTTTTTTGCTATACGCTGAAGCATGCAGCGCTCAAGACGTACTTCCTTTTGGCGGATTCGAGAGGAGATCATGCAATATTTAATAAAACTTAATTTGCATGTTGGCATGCATGGAGGCCTGTCAATTTTTATGGAGGACTAAAAGGACTACAAGGACTATGTTCGTGATAATTGTTCGTAGAATTCCGGGAGACCATCGGCGGCGATAGAGTTTGAAGACTTGTTGAAGAGTAGATTATTATATTGCCATTCGGATGAGAAAGATGACAGTAGAAAACGTTGAGTGGCGGCGTCGAACGGGTGGCCGCACACTCCGGGTACGTCGGCGGCTGCGTCAGTCGCGTAATCGGCGGAGTCTGGTGGTTGACTGCCCGCGTGTCACGGCGCCGTCCCGGCCCTCGAGCGCGACATCGCACGTGGTCGCGGGAACCGGGACGGCGGACACGTGGGCGTGAGAGTCGAAGTTTCGCACACGTGGTGCCATGAACGGCGACAGGGAGAGCATACAGCGGCGGGGCGGAAGCGGAAAAGGCGCGTTATATATATATATATATATATATATATATATATATATATATATATATATATATATATATATATATATATTATATATATATAGAACTTTCCCTGGTCTTCCTACGAGAGCTTCACCGGCGCTCGACCGGCAGACCACCTCTATCACCACAGGACCCTCTAAAGGCCAGCTAAGAGTCCTCTACAGATCGGCAGGGGCCTCTAAAGGCCGACAGAGAGCCCTCTACGCTCACTCTACATATTGACTGGGACACTCTGCAGATCGACAGGGCCCCTAAAGACTGGAAGAGGGCCGTTTACAGGTCGGCAGAGCCCTCTAAATGCCGGTAGAGGCCCTCTAAAGGCCGGCAGGCAGGCAAGGCGATCTACAGATCGGCAGGGCCCGCTAAAGGCCGGCAGGGCCCTCTAAAGGACGGCAGAGGGCCCTCTATAGATTAGCTGGGGCACTTTGCAGAATGACAGGGCCTCTAAAGACTGGAAGAGGGCCTTCTACAGGTCGGCAGGGCCCTCTAAATGCCGGAAGAAGCCCTCTACAGATTGGCAGGGCGATCTACAGATCGGTAGAGCCCTCTAAAGACCGGCAGAGGGCCCTCTCCAGATCAGCAGGGACCCTCTACAGATTGGCAGGGTCCTATAAAGGCCGGCAGAGGGCCCTCTACAACCGGAAGGGGCCATCTAAATGCCGACAGGGGCCCTCTGCAGATCGGCAGGCCCTCTACATGCTGGAATGACCCTCTAAAGGCGGGCAGAGGGCCCTCTCAGATCGGCAGGGTCCTCTAAAAGATGGCAGGGCCCTCTCTAGATTGGCTGGGCACTCTGCAGATCGACAGGGCCCCTAAAGTCTGGAAGAGGGCCCTCTACAGGTCGGCAGGGCCCTCTAAATGCCGACAGAGGCCCTCTACAGATTGGCAGGGCGATATACAGATCGGGAGGGCTCTCCAAAGACCGGCAGAGGGCCCTCTCCAGATCGACAGGGCCCTATAAAGGCCGGCAGAGGGCCCTCTACAACCGGAAGGGGCCCTCTAAATGCCGACAGGGGGCCCTCTGCAGATCAGCAGGCCCTCTACATGCTGGAAGGGCCCTATAAAGGCTGACAGAGGGCCCTCTACAGATCGGCAGGGCCCTCTCAAGGCCAGCAGAGTGCCCTCTCCAGATCGGCAGGGACCCTCTCCAGATCGGCAGGGCCCTATAAAGGCCGGCAGAGGGCCCTCTACAACCGGAAGGGGACCTCTTAATGCCGACAGAGGCCCTCTGCAGATCGGTAGGGCCCTTTAAAAGCTGGTAAAGGGCCCTATCCACACTGGCTGGGCCCCTTTTACGTATTTACATATACATGCCTTTAACAAACAAGCAAGTGTTGTTATTTATTCGTGTTACGATTTTTTTAATCGGTTCGTGGGCGTTCTTTTATGCGACGTAAGGCGTTTTGCGGGCGACTGACACCATCAAAAACACTGGGGCCTTCGGCCCCAGGGGGCCTTCACTCGGTCGCCAGAGGAGCCCCCTGGTCTCCAGGGGGGGGGGGGGCATGGCCCCCTTGCCCCCCCCTTGCCTACGTCCTTGTTCCTCGTATTTATTTGTTAGTAGTGAGCTGGTGGTGAACGGCGTAATAGCTTATCAGTTCAACGTTGTATGTTCTATATGCGTTCACAAAGTTTGAAATGGTAGTTGCATTGTTTGTTTGAAGTTTTAACAGTTTCGTGATTACATCCATGCTGTTATAAAGCAATGATAGGCAATATATTTTTCAAGTAAATTGTGAATTATTATTGATCAAATGACAATAATTGCTTCCTTCACATGTGGCGAGTTGCTATTCCAGCACTGCTATATTGGCTCAATGCGTACAATACAGTGCAATGTTACAATGTTAGTGTAAATAAATTAAAGCTTTAAAAATTTATAATTATTAATTATTTTTTCTGCAGCTTGAACTTGCCGCCAGTGCGGTGACTGCGGGAGGCTGCGTGCGTGCGTGCAGACGTTGCGCAGGTGGATGTGGGCGGAGCTTGCAGGTACCTACATGCGATTGTGGATGCGGGCGCTGAGTGCAATGCGCACGTGCAGACAGTAGACACTGCGCGAAGACTGCCTTTACACGAAAAACTACCACATCAACATCCATAATAACGCCAAATTACTGTAATCGGCAGTTTGACCTCGTGACCTAACATGGCCTTCACCTGACTCATCGTAATCGAAAGGTCTGAATGGTATTCAGAAGTGTCGGGTCGGGCACAAAAGGCATGTAGATTTACAGATCAATGATCCTTAAAATAACGTGATTTCCCTCAAGACATGCCACCATCCATGTCTGCTAGACATTGGGGAATATGTTATGTTTGACCTGACCTGTGACGTCATCGGTGACCCGAGGTCGATAACAAAATAGTTTCGAACGACAATATTTCCAGCGCTATCGAATGCCGGTTGAATTTGTATGATTGGTATTGTGGTTACGGAGATAGAGGGGGGAAAAAGCCCCCAGTAAGTCGTGTTATGAGAAATATCCCAGTAACCGCTGGGTTAACCTTAGTGCACTTCAAATGCGGAACAGGCATGTAAGATCTCAAATTGACGCTTTTCAAACAATATTGGACCCTCTGGGGACGCAAGTGAGCCATCTGGAGACCTAAGTGGGTCTTCTGGGAGTCACTGATCGGCTATGGGTCCTTTCGATCGAGGCTCAATGAAGGCCTTGGACGCGTATTTTAGTTTCCAGCTACTAAATTGCCACATGCTACTTAGGGAGACTAATTCAGTAAAAAAATATAGACATATACATACATATACATGCACATTTGGTACATATATATATATATATATATATATATATATATATATATATATATATATATATATATATATATATATATATATACATATACACCAGGATGTCAATTAATGTCAATGGTCAATTAATTATTTATATAACGCCGATTTTCCTCACAGCAGAGCTACAAAACATTGAAGCTAATCATCCAAATACACTGAATTTGAAAGTAACATTACATTTTGGGAATCACAATATGACTTGGATTGGATTGGATTGGATCAGCATCATGAGAAACTTGTGGTTTCGAACTGGATTTGTATCTGGATTTGATGGATTTGGATTGGGCCAAAGCGATATGGATGATCCATTAAATACTTCGCTGAAAACATCAGGCATAACCACCACAACAGCATAACCACCACACTTTTTCTACATTCAAATTTTGGGAGTGAACAAAACTATTTCAAACAATTTGTGTCAGGTGGCACGTCACTTTTTGCTGTTCCGCCATAAATATTTGGGCATCAATTACCAAAAATATGTAGTTATTACATCTGGAATCCAGGGCAAGCCATTGTTCTATGTTTATACCTATTTAATGTGTAGGCATACCGTTAATCATGTCAAACCAAACAAACAGCTCAAGCTATTTTACCAATTTGTTCCCATTTTTGTGCCGAAAAGAGTCGCTAACGCCAATGAAAGTAGTAAAATGATTTTTGTGTATTTCAGTCAGATAGCGCAATCTCACTGCAACCCTCCCGACCATCCCTGCAACTTGCATACTTGAAAGGGTGCGTGACTGCAAACACCTGCCTCACTTCACTCTCTCGCTCAGTTTAAGCGGTGCAGCGCAACATTTTAAGTAGCTTCATCCTACTTAGCTTCCGTCTCTGGTACTGACCCCGGTGGTTCCGGTTTTGAAAGTTGATACGGCTGATTTACACTAGGTATATAACGCATGCTGCGGATCACGGTTTCATTCGTCAGTGAACCTCGCAGCACTTCGCAGCACGAAACATGAAGCCCATCCAGATTCTGTGCATCACACTGGTAAGTGGCCTTTTATGACGGTATATGCTAGTACGTATTATACAGTATACACGAGTACGTGTACCTGTACACGTACAGGCATGATAATGTATGTGTATATTACAGCGTACTGATTCACGAAACTAAGTAATACTTCTGTGTTGGTGTAGAAATGGCCTAATATCAAATATGAAAGATGTGGAAACGCAATTTGTTCCTCATTTGTGTCACTCATTGCTCCTTCTCTCAGATGTATCAGATTCTGAGATGCAAAAGTAAGCGTTAAAACAGTGGAGTATATCGTCTTTCAAATTCAAGAGTTCGTGTAGCTATAAAGAACGCTTCAGTCTTCCTTTTAATTTATTCCAAGTGCAAGCAAAGGCTGTCCGAGTGAAGGCCTCCAGCCTGTACCGAAGTATCGGTCTGAGGCCAATTTCACAAAGCAGATAGTAATTACACATGTTTGCGATTACAAACGCAAGCAAATATTGCAAACCTCACACAAAGACATTTCACAAACATTCACCACCTCTGAATTACCGATTGTAAAGAAAATTGTAAACACAAATGCTAGTACAGCAGAAACCTTGAAATCAAGAACGTTTGTATTAAACTTGATTCTAATGACAAATAACTTGATTGTGAACAAATTTATTTAACAAATATTTACATTGTGGTTTATTTTGTATTCAAAATAAAATTAGTTATAGGGAGAATTATCTTTTAATTATCATTACATCGGATGCAAACTCTGATCGTAAAAATACATCTTGGTAAGCAATTATAGTAAACAGAATTTGGCCGGATGGCAGAGTATCAAGTATCAGCCCCTAAAGCGAATGATGCTTGAAATGCATGCTGATGCATTGTGAATTAGGCGCAACACGAAAATCGCTTAGTGCTTTCTCCCTCCAACCATGATCTTGTGCATTTGCTTGTGGGTATATTCTGATATGTATACCACTACTTCTCCCGCGGGACTAAGGCACATGTCCTAATAGCTGGCAGCGAGCAAAGTATGATCGGCCCGACTCGTTATCTGCCTTCAGGTGGTAGCGGCAGCTGGCGGTGCCGCCGGAGGCGCTGCAGCCGGCAAGGAGTCTGCTGTAGCCAGCCAGGAGTCCGGTGCCGTGGACAAGGAGTCGGCGACCTCTGGCGGCCGCAGAGGACGCTTCTTCTCCAGCTTCCTGAACCTCCTGGGTCTTCAGAAGGTGCTGGAAGTACCCCAAGTGCAGAACGTCCACAGGCCGATCCATATTAGTCCGGTCATTGTCCTGAAGCCAGGCCTGTACCCGGGTAGCGGTGGCTGCCTGTCGGACTCTCAGTGCCCCAACGGCTACCACTGCACCGCTCACAAGTGCGTGCAATGCACGCTGGACGAGCACTGCCACCCCAGCATCAGGAACGCTCGCACGTACCAGAACCGCTGCGTGAAAAACCGCTGCGTTGATCTGTGGAAGGATGACGTTGAGAAGTGCTCCAAGTACACGCGGTGCCCGAGCGGTCAGTACTGCTCGGCAGGCGTCTGTACGCCTTTCGTGCCCGACTGGATGCCGTGCAGTGCCGCCGACAGCTGCCAGTCCAACAGCTGTCTGCAGGGTAAGTGCGCCGGGTGCTCGCAGTGGAAACCATGCGACCAGGGCCAGTTCTGCGACCACGGACACTGCAAGTTCCCGGGCAACACGGGCGACAGTTGCTGGTTCAGCTTCCAGTGCAAGTCGCACATCTGCTGGCTCGGCACCTGCGCCGAATGTGCGCACACCAGCGACTGCAAGGATGCCGGCAAGTACTGCGAGCAGGGCGAATGCAAGGCGTTGCGGGCGTACGGAGAAACATGCTCTGACAGTAGCCAATGCTCGTCTAGGATGTGCGACAGCGCCACTAAAAAATGCGTCGACTGTAAGAACTCGGTGACTTGCACCGATGGCTCCTATTGCAGCCCCGACCTCAAGTGTGTGCGGAAGGGCATGTTCCAGGAGAGCTGCATGAATGACAATCAGTGCTTGTTAAGCAAGTGCAGTTCCAAGAACAGGTGCGTACAGTGCAACCGCCCACAGGACTGCGACAGCAACACCCAGTTCTGCGATGTCGCAAGTGACGGATCGTGCAAGACGCTGAGCAGTCTTGGCCAGAGTTGTGCCGGCACCGAGCAGTGTCGTAGTCCGATGACTTGCAGCCCCTCCACGTCCAAGTGCGTGCAATGCCAGGTCAACCTTGAGTGTCCTGATATCATGCGTTGCGACAACGCGAACGGCATGTGCGTGATGAAGTCTGAGCTTAACGCTCAGTGCGTAGGAGACTCTGACTGCATGAGCAATGTGTGCGGTGTCTCGGCCAACACCTGCGTCCAGTGCCGCTTCGGCCTGATGGCCGGCATGCCCGGAAGCTGCCCCGCCATGCAGTTATGCACCCAGCAGGGAAGCTGTGTGAGTACTGACGTGCCAGAGGGCGGAATGTGCCTCACCGGAATGACCCAACAGTGTGCGAATGGCCTGGATTGCACTAACCAGGTGTGCACCGCCAACACTGCCGTGACTCCTGCCCCAACCCCAGCCCCAACCCCTGCCCCAACCCCAGCCCCTGCTACAGGCGGAACCGCAACCGGGAAATAAGTAAAGTCAATAGTATCGGCAACATCTTAACCATGCCAGCTTTCGGAGTTCAGTTCACACGGCGCTCGGTTTAAAGTCTTAATGGCATGGTGTTCTCAGCGTCCGGAAATGACCATTGACCAGTAGATCAAGGGATCGTTGCGTTCTTGTTCAAGGTGTTGTGACTTTTTGTTTGTTTTGTTATTAGTTGAAGTAGCGAATTGAATGTGTCGTGCTCGCTGGTCATGATGTTTTATGTCGAATAAATGTATGTTTGCTGCAGTTGGTGTTTTGTTTTAAGTATTGGTACCTGTTGTATAAAAAGTTCGTGCTCAGCTAATATCGAAAGAGCGGGTTGTGGCAAGGTAGATCGTAGGTGGAAAGGGGCGCTTCGACATAGCAAAAATAATCGAAACTCCCAGAAAAGACGTCTTATAGTCAGATTTAAAAAAAAACTCTTGAATGATCTGTATTGGCCTAAAGTATTAATAATTGGGATAATGTGAGTTATTTCGGCAAAACATGGTTTCCAGGCTGAAATTTGAACACTGGGAAATTAAGGTAAATTTGATTTAAGTTTTTTAGAATTGGAAACGGGCCGAGCAACTTCGCTGTTATAAGAAAACATATACGCCATGACTTGTTGATGAATAATGTAATTACAATTGGGGCATTCCACGACATTTCAATAAGTCGAAAACACCCTCATCTCTCACTTTTTGTTCAAAATTGGTCTATATGGTTATCTTGAGTCCTGAATTCATCTGTGGCAATATTAACTTGATCTGATCTCAGGTTATAGCCTCAGATATGTTTGCAAGGTAACGCTGCAGAGGTATTTTTGGAGGCTGAAATAGTGCGTTTGACTTAACCAAATATCAAAAAGACTTATATGGCTGAATGCGCAATGAAACGGAGATTCTATGTCTGAGCTTTGTTGCGTGACATGGAGTGACCTTTACCCCGTGACCTCATGGCTTTTTTTCGTTGAACTCGTGTGACCAGTAGCGTACCCAGAATTCACTCCAGGAGGTGCAATTTTTGCTCAGGGGGATAAAGTACACCCACCAAAAAAACTACCGGATTGGGCCCACTATATTTTTAAAAGGGCACATTTTTAGCATTTTTCTCTTAAAAAACATTCATTTTTTCGACCAAAGGCGGCACGTACAGACCTGCCGGGGGGGCAATTGCCCTGCTTGCCCCCCCCCCCCCTTGTGTACACCTATTCGTGTGACCCCAAGTACACCTATGATTTCAATTTTACACTTCGCAAAATACTTGTCTATATATTGCCTAACAACACAAATAATACAAAAGGTGCGCTTTCCCTCTAATTTCCATATTGTCCGTCGATATAGTGCATGTTTTCGAATTACCCCATGGGGAGGGGTAACGGGCAGATATCTCAGCTACCATTGCAGCTACAGGCCCATGTTTAGGTATACTCACTGTCAGGGAGACGAGCAACACCACGCAGCCATCCGGCCTGGTCCAAAACGGATCGAATGGTGAAGACCCGCCCAAATCGGTCGCATAGGTTCGGAGTATAACGTCGTCTGCATCGATTTTGGGTGGTTTTGGTCCAATTTGGTCCACTTAGATAAGACCAAAGTGGATACAACCCAAAACGGTTCTGTTTTGGACCACGCCGGATCGAATGGTAAACATCCCGTCCAAACTGGTCCCATAGGTTCGGATCATGACGTCGTCTGCAACGATTTTGGGTGATTTGGGTTCAATTTGGTCCACTTAGATGAGACCAAAGTGCATAAAACTCAAAACGGCACCGTTTTAGACCACGCCAGCTCGAATGGTAAAAACCCCGCCCACATCGGTCTAATAGATTCGGAGCCTGACGTCGTCGGCAACGATTTGTGTCGTTTTTGGTCCAATTTGGTCCACTAATATTGGACCAAAGTGGATAAAAATCCACACGGCAACGTTTTGGACCACGCCGGATCGCATGGTGAAGACCCCGTCCAAATCAGTCGCATGGTTTCGCAGATATCCGCCCGTTACTCCTCCCCTTGGTGGTAATTCGAAAACACGCACGTATATCATCGGAAAATATGAAAATTAGAGGGAAAACAACTTTGTTATATGTTGCGTTGTTAGGCAATATATTGACAAGTATTTTGCAAAGTGAAAAATTGAAATCAGAAGTGTAGCCGGAGTCAAACGAGGTCAACGAAAAAAAATCACGAGGTTACGTGATCAAGGCCATTCAAGGTCACGCAACAAAGCCCAGAATTAGAATCTCTGTTTCATTGCGAATTCAGCCATATAATTCTGTTTGACATTTGGTTAAGTCAAATGAGTTATTTTGGCCACCAAAAATACCTCTGCAGCGAGACCTTGCAAAAATACCCGAGGCTATAACTCAAGAACCTGAGGTCAGATGGAGCTTATATTGTCACAGATGAGTTCAGGACCCAAGATAACCATATAGACCAAATTTCAACAAAAAGTGAGAGATGAGGGTGTAATTTGGGGAAACAATTGTCGAAATGTCATGGAATGCCCTAATCATCATCGTATTTATGTATTTATTTCTCAAGATCGCCGACGGGATGATCCATTGATGGACGAAGTCCAAGTTTAAAAATGAATCAGATCAGATACGCTACGTATACTTGAATTAGTATTCGCAGCTGGTCGTTCATTTGCTCAGACATGTAAATATGTAGGCACAGGTAAAAGTGTTGGAAGACTGTATCAGCAACAATACTGAACACTCACTCTCCTCCATTTTAACTTCTGGCAATACGTGGGCTCGTCCGGGATTTGAACCCGGGACCTCTCGCACCCTAAGCGAGAATCATACCCCTAGACCAACGAGCCGCTGGAGGATCTCGTTCTCGTCTGATTTTGCTCCGCGGCCGGTAGGTTACTTTCACACTCCTGCGTTGCAGTCTCGTAGACGAGCTACGTATGGGCTAGGTGGCTACGTCTAAAACTGTGTCATAAAGTACTACTAGATTGTCCTGTTTTATTTCTTCTTCTTTTCTTCTTCATATGTTAGTTAACTTAAACCGCCAGTGTGTTCGCCCCCCCCCCCCCCCCAACCGTTTTGAACAAATCGACACCGCTGTCCTCGCACAAGCGCTAAGCTCTATAAGTATTATCTGTTGTATTTTTTAACGCTGGTAGTTAGAACTAAAAAATGCGTTCCTAAGTAAAAATTATAAGGTAAAAACTGATATTTCTTCACATTGTCGCGAACCGTACTGATGGTTCATTCGGCACTTCGTCCCCCCCCCCCCCCCCCCTCCCCCACTCAAACATCCGTGGCGACGCCCCTGGTGGTAGGGTATTGTTTGCTCCCATGTGATTTTGTTATGTATGTGAAACCTATTTCATGCATATTTTTTATAGAATGAATATTGTTGCAATACAGCAACCCAAGGGCGGATCCAGGGTGCCAATTGGTCATGGCTCCCAAAGGTTCTGAAACCGTGTTTTGCCCATCGGGGCAAAACACGGTGATCGCCTGCACTCGGGGGCGTCCCGAGCAGGCGATCAGCCGCGTGTTTGCTGTAATAACTGTCATGTCAGATGTTTCAACTCGGTTTATTGTACGAGTAAATCTCGTTCCGGAAAAATTGCCTGTTGTTGAGATATTCGGGCGAAAAATAGTAAACGCAAAAGCTGCAGTAACTGGTAAGTGGGCTGGGAAGAAAGTAAATTCCCCTGGTAAGAGAGGTAGTACCACTTACTATACCCCTAATACCAGGGTTAGTAACCGTCGCTGAACCCTGGTATTTGCGGTAGCAAGCGTGACTACCCCCGTCGTAGCCGGGCTAGTAAGCGTGACTACCCTCTAGTAACCGGGCTAGTAAGCGTGACTACCCCCGTCGTAACCGGGCTAGTAAATGTACTACCCCTCGTAACCGGGCTAGTAAGCGTGACTACCCCCGTCGTAACCGGGCTAGTACGCGCACTACCCCCTCGTAACCGGGCTAGTAAGCGCACTACCCCCGTCGTAACCGGGCTAGTAGGCTTTGACTAGCTCATGGTTTTCGGGCTGGTAAATTTTACTAGTTCCTTAGCAAAACTGGTGGTAATACCCCTAGTACGTTTTACTAGGGGTGGTTAGTAAAGGCCTCGTAATTTTTGACACTAGCCCAAAACTAACCACCCCTAGAAACGTTTTATCTCAGTGTAGATAACAACTAGACTCCAGGACTCCAAGACGGACTTAGCCTGACTTTGTATCCGAACCGGAGGGCTCTCGGTTTGAGGTGCGGCACGGCAGGCTCAATTTCCGTACCAGCTCCGGTGGACCTAGTTTCTGTATTAGCCCTGTACCGGGCTCCCGGCGAGATTTATGCGCCCCGTGGTGCTCTAATCGTCAATCCACGCCATCTCTGCACCCCGAATCCTCCTAGGGGATTTACACGAGGCTTCCGGCCATTTCGCCCCCCCCCTTCGGCGAAATTACCTCGCCCAAATCTACCGCAACCACTCCGTCTCCAGGCCTTCCCCGCCTCTCCTTTTGAAACTGCCGTCGCAGACCTACACAAAGAGCCAATTACGTGGCCGAAGCTACCCGACTCATTGCGGCCTGGGCCCGAATTGCCGACTTACAGCGGTCACTCGGCTCGAACGCATGGCATAAAGCATTACCCTGGCGCCCGCGTCATTCTGTCTCCCGCTGGGTAAGCACGGGTCCTACAAATCTCCGAAGCCGTGGTTTCACTAGAGCTAGATTCTGCGGTAGACTAGACTCGGGAACAGCACGATGGACCGTGCCTATAAATTTATCCGGACCGGATGGCTATCGTTTTCGGCACCGCCGGCTAAATTTCCGTACCAGCTCCGGTAGACCTAACTTAAAGGGAATAGGTCACCTTGAAAGCTGTCTTCAAATTTGGCTATACGGGGTATTTCGAGCTGAAAAAAACGAATATGACATTTTTTGGGACGATAGATGGATATCCATCGAAAAATGGGCATGTTTCTCTTGTCTCCTTCATGGCCATACAAAACTTCATGACATTTATGACGTCATGCATATGGTAGCTTGGATATGGAAACTATTGCACACAATAACGACGGACTTTAGGCATATATACCCAGGCTGCTTGTAACGTAAACAACCGTTGTGAGGACCCGAAACAAGTTTCATGCCCCGATCGGGGCACGACACAGCGTCTTCTAAAAGAGGCCACTAGTCCTATGTCGAAATTACTTAGCGTAGCGAGGTAATTATTTCACCACAACCCGTTTTTCGATCTGCTCTACAAATCTGCTGTCTCAGTTCAAAACCCCATGTTAAAGGTGAACTATTCCCTTTAACAGCCCTTCCCCGGGTTTCCGGCAACATTACTCGACATCACAAAATTCGCACCACCGGGGAACCACAGGCTCTCGCTTCCCGGCTTTCGACAAACTCTGAGCTTCGATCTAGAAGCACACGCCAGGACGCTGATTTGGCCCTCCCGCGCGTGAGAACCGTAGCCGGCAAGAGACGCTTTTTATACAGTGTAGCGCAGCGCTACAACGCGTTGCCGCCGGACCTGCGTGAGGCGTTTTTACCATCTTTTAAACATCAGCTCGGTGATCTTTTACATGGTGTATGATGGGTGTCGTGTATGTTTATGTCGGTCGCTGTGTGAGTGTGTGTATGATCATGGAGTGTATTTTAGTTTGTGGTATGCACTATGCATGTTGCTAAGTGTCGTTTTTAACATGTCTCTACCTTTTAACCATGACGCGACACTCAGAATAGCCATTTTATGCATCGGAGAGTGTTTTTACTGTCAATACATACATACATACTGCGAACCGTGGTGCTCCAATCGCCAATACCTTCGCATCCTGCATCCTCCTAGGGCATGTACACGACGTTTCCGGCCATTTCGGCCCCTGGAAATAATGCCATCACCCATTGGTGCTATCCGCAACCACTACATCCCCCTGGTCACAACTACATCCCCTGGTCATCACTACATCCCCTGGTCATCACTACATCCCCTGGTCATCACAACATCCCCCTGGTCATCACTACATCCCCTGGTCACACTACATCTCCCTGGTCATCACTACATCCCCTGGTCATCACTACATCCCCTGGTCATCACTACCTCCCCCTGGCCATCACTTCATCCCCTGGTCACCACTACATCCCCTGGTCACCACTACATCCCCCTGGTCATCACTACATCCCCCTGGTCACCACTACATCCCCCTGGTCATCACTACATCCCCCTGGTCATCACTACATCCCCTGGTCATCACTACATCCCCTGGTCATCACTACATCCCCTGGTCACCACTACATCCCCCTGGTCACCACTACATCCCCCTGGTCGTCGCTACATCCCCTGGTCATCACTACATCCCCCTGGTCATCACTACATCCCCTGGTCACCACTACATCCCCCTGGTCATCACTACATCCCCCTGGTCATCACTACATCCCCTGGTCATCACTAGATCCCCTGGTCATCACTACATCTCCCTGGTCACCACTACATCCCCTGGTCATCACTACATCCCCTGGTCGTCACGTCATCCCCTGGTCATCACTACATCCCCTGGTCGTCACTACATCCCCTGGTCGTCACTACATCCCCTGGCCATCACTACATCCCCTGGTCATCACTACATCCCCTGGCCATCACTACATCCCCTGGTCGTCACTACATACCCTGGTCATCACTACATCCCCCTGGTCATCACTAGTCACTACATACCCTGCTCACCACTACATCCCCTGGTCATCACTACATCCCCCTGGTCATCACTAGTCACTACATCCCCTGGTCATCACTACATCCCCCTGGTCATCACTACATCCCCTGGTCGTCACTACATCCCCTGGTCATCACTACATCCCCCTGGGCATCACTAGTCACTACATACCCTGGTCACCACTACATCCCCCTGGTCATCACTACATCCCCTGGTCATCACTAGATCCCCTGGTCATCACTAGATCCCCTGGTCATCACTACATCCCCCTAGTCATCACTATACATCCCCCTGGTGACCACTACAACCCCCTGGTCATCACTACATCCCCTGGTCATCACTACATCCCCTGGTCGTCACTACATCCCCTGGTCACCACTACATCCCCCTGGTCATCACTACATCCCCTGGTCATCACTACATCCCCCTGGTCATCACATCCCCCTGGTCACCACTATACATCCCCCTGGTCACCACTATATTCCCTGGTCATCACTACATCCCCTGGTCATCACTACATCCCCTGGTCACCACTACATCCCCTGGTCATCACTACATCCCCTGGTCATCACTACATCCCCTGGTCGTCACTACATCCCCTGGTCGTCACTACATCCCCCTGGTCATCACTACATCCCCCTGGTCACCACTATACATCCCCCTGGTCATCACTACATCCCCCTGGTCATCACTACATCCCCTGGTCATCACTACATCCCTGGTCGTCACTACATCCCCCTGGTCACCACTACATCCCCTGGTCATCACTACATCCCCTGATCGTCACTACATCCCCTGGTCACCACTAGTCACTACATACCCTGGTCATCACTACATCCCCCTGGTCATCCCTACATCCCCCTGGTCATCACTACATCCCCTGGTCATCACTACATCCCCTGGTCGTCACTACATCCCCTGGTCATCACTAGTCGCTACATACCCTGGTCATCACAACATCCCCCTGGTCACTACTACATCCCCTGGTCATCACTACATCCCCTGGTCGTCACTACATCCCCTGGTCGTCACTACATCCCCCTGGTCATCACTACATCCCCCTGGTCACCACTATACATCCCCCTGGTCATCACTACATCCCCCTGGTCATCACTACATCCCCTGGTCATCACTACATCCCCTGGTCGTCACTACATCCCCCTGGTCACCACTACATCCCCTGGTCATCACTACATCCCCTGGTCGTCACTACATCCCCTGGTCATCACTAGTCACTACATACCCTGGTCATCACTACATCCCCCTGGTCATCACTACATCCCCCTGGTCATCACTACATCCCCTGGTCATCACTACATCCCCTGGTCGTCACTACATCCCCTGGTCATCACTAGTCGCTACATACCCTGGTCATCACTACATCCCCCTGGTCACTACTACATCCCCCTGGTCATCACTACATCCCCTGGTCCTCACTACATCTCCTGGTCGTCACTACATCCCCTGGTCGTCACTACATCCCCTGGTTATCACTACATCCCCTTGGTCATCACTAGATCCCCCTGGTAACCACTACATCCGCTGGTCACCACTATACATCCCCCTGGTCATCACTACATCCCCTGGTCATCACTACATCCACTGGTCATCACTACATCCCCTGGTCATCACTACATCCCCTGGTCATCACTACATCCCCCTGGTCATCACTACATCCCCTGGTCATCACTACATCCCCCTGGTCGTCACTACATCCCCTGGTCATAACTACATCCCCCTGGTCATCACTACATACCCTGGTCATCACTATACATCCCCCTGGTCATCACTACATCCCCCTGGTCATCACTACATCCCCTGGTCATCACTACATCCACTGGTCATCACTACATCCCCTGTTCGTCACTACATCCCCTGGTCATCACTAGATCCCCCTGGTCATCACTACATCCCCCTGGTCATCACTAGATCCCCTGGTCACCACTACATCCCCCTGGTCACCACTATACATCCCCCTGGTCACCACTACATCCCCTGATCATCACTACATCCCCCTGGTCATCACTACATCCCCCTGGTCACCACTACATCCCCTGGTCATCACTACATCCCCTGGTCATCACTACATCCCCTGGTCATCACTACATCCCCTGGTCATCACTACATCCACTGGTCACCACTACATCCCCTGGTCATCACTACATCCCCCTGGTCATCACTACATCCCCCTGGTCGTCACTACATCCCCCTGGTCGTCACTACATCCCCCTGGTCATCACTACATCCCCTGGTCACCACTACATCCCCCTGGTCATCACTACATCCCCTGGTCATCACCACATCCCCTGGTCATCACTACATCCCCCTGGTCATCACTACATCCCCCTGGTCATCACTACATCCCCTGGTCACCATTACATCCCCCTGGTCATCACTACATCCCCTGGTCATCACTACATCCCCCTGGTCATCACTACATCCCCTGGTCACCACTACATCCCCCTGGTCATCACTACATCCCCTGGTCATCACTACATCCCCTGGTCATCACTACATCCCCTGGTCATCACTACATCCACTGGTCACCACTACATCCCCTGGTCATCACTACATCCCCTGGTCATCACTACATCCCCCTGGTCACCACTACATCCCCCTGGTCATCACTACATCCCCTGGTCATCACTACATCCCCTGGTCGTCACTACATCCCCTGGTCGTCACTACATCCCCTGGTTATCACTACATCCCCTTGGTCATCACTAGATCCCCCTGGTCACCACTACATCCGCTGGTCACCACTATACATCCCCCTGGTCATCACTACCTCCCTGGTCATCACTACATCCACTGGTCATCACTAGTCACTACATACCCTGGTCATCACTACATCCCCCTGGTCACGACTACATCCCCCTGGTCATCACTACATCCCCTGGTCACCACTACATCCCCTGGTCACCACTACATCCCCCTGGTCATCACTACATCCCCCTGGTCACCACTACAACCCCTGGCCATCACTACATCCTCCTGGTCACCACTATACATCCCCCTGGTCATCACTACATCCCCCTGGTCACCACTACATCCCCCTGGTCATCACTACATCCCCTGGTCATCACTACATCCCCTTGGTCGTCACTACATCCCCTGGTCATCACTACATTCCCCTGGTCATCACTACATACCCTGGTCATCACTATACATCCCCTGGTCATCACTACATCCCCCTGGTCATCACTACATCCCCTGGTCATCACTACATCCACTGGTCATCATTACATCCCCTGGTCGTCACTACATCCCCTGGTCATCACTAGATCCCCTTGGTCATCACTACATCCCCCTGGTCATCACTAGATCCCCCTGGTCACCACTACATCCCCGTGGTCACCACTATACATCCCCCTGGTCATCACTACATCCCCTGGTCATCACTACATCCACTGGTCATCACTACATCCACTGGTCATCACTACATCCCCTGGTCGTCACTAGATCCCCTGGTCATCACTAGATCCCCCTGGTCATCACTACATCCCCTGGTCACCACTACATCCCCTGGTCATCACTAGATCCCCCTGGTCACCACTACATCTCCCTGGTCACCACTATACATCCCCCTGATCATCACTACATCTCCCTGGTCATCACTACATCCCCCTGGTCATCACTACACCCCCTGGTAATCACTACATCCCCCTGGTCACCACTATACATCCCCTGGTCATCACTACATCCCCTGGTCACCACTACATCCCCCTGGTCATCATTACATCCCCCTGGTCATCACTACATCCCCCTTGTCTTCACTACATCCCCCTGGTCGTCACTACATCCCCTGGTCACCACTACATCTCCCTGGTCATCACTACATCCCATGGTCATCACTACACCCCCTTGGTCATCACTACATCCCCCTGGTCATCACTACATCCCCCTGGTCATCACTACATCCCCTGGTCGTCACTACATCCCCTGGTCGTCACTACATCCCTGGTCATCACTAGTCACTACATACCCTGGTCATCACTACATCCCCCTGGTCACCACTACATCCCCCTGGTCATCACTACATCCCCTGGTCATCACTACATCCCCCTGGTCGTCACTGCATCCCCTGGTCATCACTACATCCCCCTGGTCATCACTACATACCCTGGTCATCACTATACATCCCCCTGGTCATCACTACATCCCCCTGGTCATCACTACATCCCTTGGTCATCACTACATCCACTGGTCATCACTACATCCGCTGGTCGTCACTACATCCCCTGGTCATCACTAGATCCCCCTGGTCATCACTACATCCCCCTGGTCATCACTAGATCCCCCTGGTCACCACTATACATCCCCCTGGTCACCACTACATCCCCCTGGTCATCACTACATCCCCTGGTCATCACTACATCCCCCTGGTCATCACTACATCCCCCTAGTCACCACTACATCCCCCTGGTCATCACTACATCTCCTGGTCATCACTACATCCCCTGGTCATCACTACATCCCCTGGTCATCACTACATCCACTGGTCACCACTACATCCCCTGGTCACCACTACATCCCCCTGGTCATCACTACATCCCCTGGTCGTCACTACATCCCCTGGTCGTCACTACATCCCCTGGTTATCATTACATCCCTTTGGTCATCACTAGATCCCCCTGGTCACCACTACATCCGCTGGTCACCACTGTACATCCCCCTGGTCATCACTACATCCCCTGGTCATACTACATCCACTGGTCATCACTACATCCCCCTGGTCGTCACTACATCCCCTGGTCATCACTAGATCGCCCTGGTCATCACCACATCCCCTGGTCATCACTAGATCCCCCTGGTCACCACTACATCCCCCTGGTCACCATTATACATCCCCTCGTCATCACTACATCCCCCTGGTCATCACTACATCCGCTGGTCACCACTACATCCCCTGGTCATCACTACATCCCCTGGTCATCACTACATCCCCTTGGTCATCACTAGATCCCCCTGGTCACCAATACATCCGCTGGTCACCACTACATCCCCTGGTCATCACTACATCCCCTGATCATCACTACATCCCCCTGGTCACCACTTCATCCCCTGGTCATCACTACATCCCCCTGGTCATCACTATACATCCCCTGGTCATCACTACATCCCCTGGTCATCACTACATCCACCTGGTCATCACTATACATCCCCCTGGTCATCACTACATCCCCTGGTCGTCACTACATCCCCTGGTCATCACTAGATCCCCCTGGTCATCACTACATCCCCCTGGTCATCACTACATCCCCTGGTCATCACTACATCCCCCTGGTCACCACTACATCCCCCTGGTCATCACTACATCCCCCTGGTCACCACTACATCCCCTGGTCATCACTACATCCCCTGGTCATCACTACATCCCCCTGGTCATCACTGCATCTCCCTGGTCACCACTACATCCCCATGGTCATCACTACATCCCCTGGTCATCACTACATCTCCTGGTCACCACTACATCCCCCTGGTCATCACTACATCCCCTGGTCATCACTACATCCCCCTGGTCACCACTACATCCCCTTGGTCATCACTACATCCCCCTGGTCATCACTACATCCCCTGGTCATCACTACATCCCCTGGTCATCACTACATTCCCTGGTCATCACTACATCCCCCTGGTCATCACTACATCCCCTGGTCATCACTACATCCCCTGGTCATCACTACATCCCCTGGTCATCACTACATCCCCTGGTCATCACTACATCCCCTGGTCATCACTACATCTCCCTGGTCATCACTACATCCCCCTGGTCACCACTACATCCCCCTGGTCGTCACTACATCCCTTGGTCATCACATCCCCCTGGTCACCACTACATCCCCTGGTCATCACTACATCCCCTGGTCACCACTACATCCCCCTGGTCATCACTACATCCCCTGGTCACCACTATACATCCCCTGGTCATCACTACATCCCCTGGTCATCACTACATCCCCCTGGTCATCACTACATCCCCTGGTCATCACTACATCCCCCTGGTCATCACATCCCCCTGGTCATCACTACATCCCCCTGGTCACCACTATACATCCCCTGGTCATCACTACATCCCCCTGGTCATTACTACATCCCCTGGTCATCACTACATCCCCTGGTCATCACTACATCCCCCTGGTCACCACTATACATCCCCTGGTCATCACTTCATCCCCCTGGTCATCACTACATCCCCTGGTCATCACTACATCCCCTGGTCATCACTACATCCCCTGGTCATCACATCCCCCTGGTCATCACTACATCCCCCTGGTCACCACTATACATCTCCTGGTCATCACTACATCCCCCTGGTCATCACTACATCCCCTGGTCATCACTACATCCCCTGGTCATCACTACATCCCCTGGTCATCACATCCCCCTGGTCATCACTACATCCCCCTGGTCACCACTATACATCCCCTGGTCATCACTACATCCCCTGGTCATCACTAGATCCCCCTGGTCATCACTACATCCCCTGGTCATCACTACATCCCCCTGGTCATCACTACATCCCCCTGGTGTCTCAGGACCTGGAGTTACCGGGCTCTTCCGAGCACCCGCCAGTATTTCCCAACTTCTGCGAGCGATCCAGCTCTACTATTTGGCATCGCAGAACGGACCCTCTGGCAAAACAAATTATATCAACATCTAATGGACCTATTATCCTGGAAGCACGACGTTCTCCTTCCGAACTAACCACCGCCCACCATCCGATAGTGCCGCTGATCGCGTCGACAGGCGTACTACGCACAGGGGCGCGACACGCATCGTGTTCACTTCCGTACCTCCGTATCGTTCCTCCTGTCAGTCCTCGCTTTGGAAATGCAGTGGGAAGATTTTCCTTCTTTTGACTTCCCTTCGTAAAGGCTAAAATTGCGTCGCCCTGGGGACAAAGTCGGCGACAGGACCACCTGTCTTCTTTATGAATGCATGGTAATTTGTAGCACGCTCATAAAATTTTGCCGCCGCCAGGCGTCGCCCGCGGTGTTGCGTTCTAAATGTGTATATGTATGTATGTATGTATGTATGTATGTATGTATGTATGTATGTATGTATGTATGTATGTATGTATGTATGTATGTATGTATGTATGTATGTATGTATGTATGTATGTATGTATGTATGTATGTATGTATGTATGTATGTATGTATGTATGTATGTATGTATGTATGTATGTATGTATGCATGTGTAACCCGGGTATTAAAGGGAATGTTTCACCTTTGTATTGGTTTTGAACTGAGATAGCCATTATCTTTGGCCGTTATTGAAATGTCTAAAATACAAAGTTCATTTCCCCAAAAGTAAGCCGTTTTTAAGCAATTTAATTTCTCATTTGCAAAATGGGGTCTAGGCTAGTGCCGCCGCTGATTGGC
Source organism: Chirona hameri (assembly GCA_036785665.1). NCBI lineage: Eukaryota > Metazoa > Arthropoda > Thecostraca > Balanomorpha > Balanidae > Chirona > Chirona hameri. Next base: position 8,855 of record JAXIVJ010012686.1, on the reverse strand, counting down.
TGACAGACACTTTTTCAGCCAATCCCACTTTGTCAGCCAATCAGCGGCGGTCTTTAGCTCAATAATGACGTCATCATCCCAAATTTAAAACTTTAATTTGTATAAATTTAAGTGACTTATCGAGAGCAAAAATATCACCATAGTTTTCGGCAGCACTTACTTCATATTCTCGACTACAGCCAGCGTATATTTGACAACTTTCAGAAAGGTGAAACATTCCCTTTAACGCCCTTCAGGTAGATGTCGAAAGGATGACACTCGGGCCTTGCGAAGTTCCAATGCTTTTATCACAATATGATCTCAACATGATATAAATCATCTGGTCGTCGGTCTCTTACCAGCATCATGGTAGGTCCATGTCAGTGGCACTACAGACTTGTTCGTTACAGTGCTTTTTACGCATGCGACAATTAATGTTCATTTGGAAGAAGCTTGGCTGAAACCGATTATAATGTAACCGAAGGTGAACATACTTATGTTGTATAACTGACTATTGGAGACAGTACGATGTAAAGATTGATACTATCCTGGTTAGTTTGGGTGTTTAATAAAGATACACTGGAAACTCATTTCGACAAGGATTCGATTTTTGACCAATAGCGTTTGTTAAAAATACAAATATTTGGAATTTCAGAAGGGTTCCTCGTCAGAAGGAACAGAAGGGTTCCTCGTCCTCGAGTTCCTCGTCACAAGTCGTCGAATCAACAAGTCAAACGCCATCTTAATACCAATACCTAGTTTTGCATTAGTAATATTGACAAAGAAAAGGGAGCCTAAATAGGCTCCCTATTCTTTGTCAATATTACGAATACAAAACTAGGTTATAGGTATTGGTATTAAGATAGCGTTTGACTTGTTGATTCGACGACTTGTGACGAGGAACTCGTCTTCTGAAATTCCAAGTATTTGTATTTTTCACAAACGCTAGTGGTCAAAAAACGAACCCTTGTCGAAATGAGTTAAAGTGTGTCTTTATATCATATTTTAAAAATGACACGGACCTGCTCTGTATGTGTATAACATGTTTAACATGTGTATGTGTAAGCCACACGTTTGTTGGCAGAGTCAGCGACACGTTCGTTAAGCTTGTGGTGGAAGCACAATTACGTGGATGCTTCAAATTGTTCATAACAAGCACAAGCATTTGCCGCGTTAAGCTTCATGCGATAATCTCGTTCGCCATTTTGGATGACGCGATTTTCTAAGAAGTATTAGTTATCTGTTATTAATAACCAGTGAAACGCCCTTTTGGGCGATGACCGAGCGGGCGCGCACTGGTAAAGTTAAAACAGGTTTGAAATATGAAACGGTACGGAAGCACGCGTGGTAGTAACACATAGTCCTTTTAGTCCTATTAGTCCCCTATACAAATTGCCAGGCCTCCATGCATGTCAACATAAAAATTAAATTTGATTAAATTGTACATGATCTCCTTTCTCGAATCCGCCAAAAGGGAGTACGTCCTGAGCGCTGCATGCTTAAGGGTATACAACACGAATGCTTAGATAAATCAAGCCATTTTTGATCAATAATTATTTTTGTTAATTTCGTATACCACCACAGTGGGTGCCACGCGCTGTGGTACCACCTCTATCCGAACGCACTAGAACAAAATCAAAATTGATTTGATGGTCCTATCCAATGGTGAAAACCCGATCTCAATCGGAGCAGTGGTTGCAAAGTTATTAGCTTCCGAAAAGCGTATGTATGGCCGGGTCGGACCGGGTCGGGCCGGGTCAAATGTAAATTTGTCTAGTAAGTTGACGAGAAACCTCACGGGCGCTTCGCGCCCGCTCGGTAATTATGCAAATGGTCTGACTGATAAGTTACTGTTATATTGCTATTTGATTTATCTCGTAAGCTTCTTGGTTGTTAAGTTTATTTTTTTAGGGTATTGTTTTTGTTCTCTGTGTGGTTAACAAGAAAGTATCTCGGTTAGGATCCTTCGCGAATGTTATTCCCGGCATGCGGCTCAGTAGGGCACTCCGGTTGGTCTTCATGGTGCTGGCGTTGGGTGCGTGTGTGCGTGTGTTGTCTTGTTTTAAGTTAATTGTTTTTTTTCTTGGATATATATATCTCGCATCAAGATGTGCATTTTGCTGGCTGATTGAGTTGAGCAGACTAGTTATAGATTCAACTTTTTTTGGAACGATTTAATCATGATTTATTTTGGAATCTGAATGATGCAATCACCGTTCGATTCACAGAGACAATTTTGAGAATTGATTATTTCTGATTCAAAGAATCAAAACACATATTTTAATCGATTCACGTTTGATTCAACATTTAAATATATGTGGTGAATTTATGTCAGATCAATACAAATGGAAACATGCATATATATGATAATTAAAGTATTGTTGCAGCAATACTATTTCAGTATAAATGAATGTAGCCACTAGGACTGCATGTATTTCCACAATTTACCAGTGTACTTGAATGGTTAAGAATCTGTTAACATTCATATTGACATATATAAAAACAGTCAACTCCTCATATCAACTCCTCATTTATTAATGACCAAGACGCGTTTCTATAACTTCTTCAATTGGTCATTAAAAATAGGACATGAAAACAACAGATGAATGACACTTCAAAAATATACAAAGTTCATTCACATCACGTGATTGTGTCACCCGTTATTCTCCAATGAGGCGAAGCAATCACGTGTTACACATCTAATTTATGTGTTGCCAAAATTAATTTCGAAGCCATTTCAGATAGTTATTCTTCCAGTCTTAGGATTCATACATTCTTTGACTTCCAGTACTGCAGCTTCAAGCGCAATTCTTGTTTTCTTATCTATATGCTCTGTAATGCTCTTGGCACCTTTCCAATCGGGTAAAGCTCCACACTCATGACTATGATTCACTATTGTTTTGAGTCTCTGATATTGTAAATCTTTCTTGTGTTCCTTTAGCCTTATGTTCAAACTTCTTTCAGTTTCACCATAATATGGCTTTTAACATCCCTTGCATGGAATCTTGTAGACAATGCTGTGTTCATATTCCTGTTTAGTACTTTCGTTTACAATGTCTCCTATGTTTTCCCCAGCCTTACTCACTACTATCACATCAGCATGTTTGAGAAAATGTGCTATCGCGTCAACATGTCTGGATTGCGAAACAACAACACTGAAAACCAAAATGATTCCCATTAGGGAATATTAGGGGGGATTGGTCTAAAACAACACCCCCATTATTCCCCTGATATTCCACCAATGTCGCCATTTAGTTTCTCTGATTCTTCGAATATTCTCCTAATATACCCTGATGGGGTCAGGTGGGGTACAAATGATTCCCCCTTTATGCTTCTGTGAGCCCCCCAAAATACCTGGTATATTCCCCCTATATACTCCTTGATGCCTCTTGATGCCCCCTTGATGCCCCCTTGATGCCACCTTGGTGCCCCCTTGATGCCCCCTTGATGCCCCCTTTATGCCCCCTTGATGCCCCTTGATGCCCCTTGATGCTCTCTTGATTCCCTCCAGGTGCGGATCCAGGATTTCGGTCAGGGGGGGGGGGGGCGACATACAAAAAGTTGTGCCCTACGGGCGCGTTTGTAAGGCGCGACATGCGCGACATGGGCGCGACCCGGGCGCGACCAGGGCTCAGGGGGGGGGGGGGGGGGCTAGCGCCCCTCCCTGGATCCGCCCCTGCCCTCTTCTTGCTCCCTGGATGCCCTCTTGATGCTCTCTTGATGCTCCCTCGATGTCCCAGTTGATGTCCCTTGGATGCTCCCTTGATGCCCCACTGATGCCGTCCGTTATTCCTCCTGGATATCCCTGAATATCCCAAATGATGGCAGTCACATACTTGCAATGATTTAGAGTACTGCATCCACTCGTTGAAAATAAACATGCTCAAATCCGATTACATTTCGTTAACGAACAAAACTCACATGTAGGGAACTACCAGTCATTATATATTCTTAACACAAACCTGAGCAATATGTTACAGCATGTGCGTTTGTTATGCAGTCATCACATATTCACAACAAACCTGTACCACATAATGTCACAGCCTGTGCGTGTTTTATATAATACAACACTAAAACGTTAGCGCCAGCCGAAGTTGCTTGCCGCCTTGGCCGCCACATGCGCCATAGAAGTCAGCGTCAGTTTTTTTTTTAGCAGCACAGCTGCACAGGTCCATCTCAATCATTCAGCTCCTCCAATTATCCACCAGGCGACATGCCTTTATCCAATTGTTCATCGTCACCTTCGATGGTGACGATACACAGACCTTCGGGATCTTCTTGCAAGACCGGGCAAGCCGGGACGGTGGCTTCAGAATCAATTATCACCGCCTGCTCCTCGCCGAATAGCGAGAGAAGAATGTTATCACTCATCCGTATAATACAAAACCAGTAAGGCGCCGTAGTTGGCGATGAACGAGCGAGCGCGAAATAAATGTATGGTGAATTTCAACCCGATCGGGCAAGTAGTTCCTGAGATACATAAAAAGGTGCCCACGTGCGCACGTGCAGAGGCACCCCACCCATGACATGTGGGTAGGCGGCGGCGGAGGGGTCCTTAACTACACACCAAATTTGAACACAATCGGCTCAACCGTTCCTGAGATATAGAATAGGGGTGTGCACGTGCGCACGTGCAGAGGCACCCCATCCCTGACTTGTGAGAAACTGGCAGTTGAGAGGTCCCTAACCACAAACAAATTTGAACACAATCGGCTCAGCCATTCCTGAGATATAGAATAGGGGTGAGCACGTGCGCACGTGCAGAGGCACTCCAACCCTGACTTGTGGAAAGGCAACGGCTGAGAGGTCCCTAACCACACATCAAATTAGAACGCAATCGGTTCAGCCGTTCCTGAGATATAAAATAGGGGTGTGCACATGCGCACGTGCAGAGGTACCCACCCCTGACTTGTGTGACATTGGCGGCTGAGGGGTCCCTAACCACACACCAAATTTTCACACAATCGGCTCAGCCGTTGCAGAGTTTTTGCGAGAAAACACTTTTAAACACCCCTCACGCGGCACGCGGCACGCGCAGTGGTAGTCACCCACATGAGTCGGTTCTGGTCTCAAACAGGGTAGGTTGGATGGGGCTGCTCAGCAAAGAAGTCAGCTTGTCAATCGGACGTGTGGTTGCAGAGATATGAGCTTCTCAAAAGCGTCGCCACGGGTCGGGCCGGGCCGGGCCGGGTCGGGCCGCTCATATTCAGATTTTTCCCATATACCACGGAAAGACGAGCGAGCGCGAAGCGCTCGCTCGTAAAGATTGATAAAACATAAAAATGGCAAAGCTTACCTGCACCCTCACGCACCACAATCACGGTCAAAGATCCCAACGGACGCAGGGTAGAACGACCGGCACGTCGAACAGCCGCTGCCGCACTGCTGGCAATATGGCGGCGTGAAAATTGCGGGAGGATAATGGTGACATCACCGACTGGGTATTTGGGGGGAATCACACGGTTCTAATGAGGTGATCACGAGAGCATATCTGGGGTATCACGGTAAAGAGCATCATGAAGGATTCTAGACGGCATTTTAAGGGAATCAAAAACTTACGGTTGATGCCCTCATGATGCCCCTAATGAATTATAGGAGTATTTAAGGATAATAAATAGGGTTTCATAGAGGTATCACTGGTTGTGATCAGGGCATCAGGGGTATCACTTTGGTTTTCAGTGTTAATGAGTGTACGGAGATGAGTGTGGAGCTTTACCCGATTGGGAAGGTGCCAAGAGCATTACAGAGTATATAGATAAGAAAACAAAAATTGCGCTTGAAGCTGCAGTACTGGAAGTCAAAGAATGTATGAATCCTAAGACTGGAAGAATAACTTTAGCTCACAGAGGCACAAAGGGGAATCATTTTTACCCCACTTGACCCCATCAGGGTAGATTAGGAGAATATTCGAAGAATCAGAGAAACAAAAAGGCGATATTGGAGGAATATCAGGGGAATAATGGTGGTGTTGTTTTAGACCAATCCCCCCTAATATTTCCTAATGGGAATCATTTTGGTTTTCAGTGTTGTTGTTTCGCAATCCAGACATGTTGACGCGATAGCACATTTTCTCAAACATGCTGATGTGATAGTAGTGAGTAAGGCTGGGGAAAACATAGGAGACATTGTAAACGAAAGTACTAAACAGGAATATGAACACAGCATTGTCTACAAGATTCCATGCAAGGGATGTGAAAAGCCATATTATGGTGAAACTGGAAGAAGTTTGAACTAAAGGAACACAAAAAAGATTTACAATATCAGAGACCCAAAACAATAGTGAATCATAGTCATGAGTGTGGAGCTTTACCAGATTGGGAAGGTGCCAAGAGCATTACAGAGCATATAGATAAGAAAACAAGAATTGCGCTTGAAGCTGCAGTACTGGAAGTCAAAGAATGTATGAATCCTAAGACTGGAAGAATATCTATCTGAAATGGCTTCGAAATTAATGTTGGCAACACATAAATTAGATGTGTAACACGTGATTGCTTCGCCTCATTGGAGAATAACGGGTGACACAATCACGTGATGTGAATGAACTTTGTATATTTTTGAAGTGTCATTCATCTGTTGTTTTCATGTCCTATTTGTAATGACCAATTGAAGAAGTTATAGAAACGCGTCTTGGTCATTAATAAATTAATATGAGGAGTTGACTGTTTTTATGGTGAAGAATCGTTAAATATTTTGATTCAATCAGCCTTGATTTGATGCGGATTTTGATTCAATCACGATCCATGAATCGAAAGATCTGGTGGTGAATCAAATATGTTTTGATTCGAGGAATTTTGATTGAATGATTCCAATCGACTCAATCAGTGTCGAATCAATAACCAGTCTGGAGTTTAGGCAAACAGAAATCAAGATGAAGCATAGGTATAGTGACAGTGAGGTATAGTGTTTCAGCTAAGGCCCAGTTCCAGCGGTGAGTTTCAGCAGACTGGGAAGATGATAAGCGTTCAACTTCTTGTGTTGATAGTGTTATCGGGTGTTTTCATATATGCCAATATGTGCATATATTATGATGTGGAAAGTTGATGAATCGTGACTCGTGAGTCATATTTCCTGTATAGATATGGTCTTGGCGTCAGTCAGGACCGAGGCTTCCGGGTCGTATGTTAAAAAGGTACGTTGTATCATTTGATATCGTTTGAGGTTGAGGTCGTTTGAGGAGGAGACAGAGACGGGGAAAAGACGATTGTGCAGCAGAGGAGTGAGCACACTGAACAAACTAGGGATAGACCCAAGCGCACCGGCGTTCCGGAGCAACCTAAAGCGCACGATATTGGACGGATAGAGGCGAAACGATGGCTGTGCGAGCGACTGAACTGTGATGTGTATTGTACGTGTACCTGAATTTATGCCCTTGTTTTTTTAACATAAATGACGTGCATCTTTTAAAAGCCATGTCCATCGTGGATGAGTTGCGAAATACATCAATCAATCAATCAATCATCGTTTCGTTTTGAAGATTATTGAAGCATCTTTTTGCGTTTGTGTTCACGTCAGATGACGTTTGTTTCGCACGTCACAGGACGTTTGCGTCGCTTCGGAAGATACACAGTTACGCATGTCGCATGTTTCACACCAGGGTTATGACTTACGCTGGTTTTCAAATCTACTTCAAAGAGTTTTGTCATGTTTTTAGCACATGGGAGCTGCAAAATGTCTACTAACACCTCGCATTAAACTATACGATTACAAGGAATACACCCATAGCATACCAGCAAGGCGCCGTAGTTGGCGATGAACGAGCGAGCGCGAACGAAATGTATGGTAAATTTCAACTCGACCGGGCAAGTAGTTTCTGAGACATACAAAAAGGTGCACACGTGCGCACGTGCAGAGGTACCCCATCCCTGACTTATGGAACAGATGCGGCTGAGAGGTCCCTAGCCACACACCAAATTTGAACACAATCGGCTCAGCCGTTCCTGAGATATAGAAAAGGGGCGTGCACGTGCAGAAGCACCCCACCCATGACTTGTGGGAAGACGGCGGCGGAGGGGTCCCTAACCATACACCAAATTGGAACACAATCGGTTCAGTCGTTCTTGAGATATAGAATAGGGGTGTGCACGTGCGCACGTGCAGAGGCACCCCACCCCTGACTTGTGGGAAAGTGGCGGCTGAGAGGTCCCTAACCACACACCAAATTTGAATACAATCTGCCCAGCCGTTGCGGAGTTTTTACGAGAAAACACTTTTCAACACCCATCACGCGGCACGCGCCACGCGCAGTGGTAGTCACCCACATGAGTCGGCACTGGTCTCAAACAAGTTAGGTTTGATGGGGCTACTCAGCAAAGAAACCCGTTTATCCATTGAACGTGCAGTTGCAGAGATATTAATTAGCTTCTCAAAAGCGTCGCCACGGGCCGGGTCGGGCCGGGCCGCTCATATTCAGATTTGTCCCATATACCACGGAAGGACGAGCGAGCGCGAAGCGCTCGCTCGTAATAATTCGGGGCAGTGCCTGGTAACCTACTTACAAGTACAGGTCTGCCCCGGGTAAGCACTGCTACGATTGCGAGCGTTTTCCTTGCCTTGACACAAAGAGCTCAATGAATAGCCTTGTAAGACACATACAATTATATGACTTTATCTATGAATGACATTACTACCAGTAAGGCGCCGTAGTTGGCGATGAACGAGCGAGCGCGAAGGAAATGTATAGGGAATTTCAACTCGATCAGGCGAGTAGTTTCTGAGATACAAAAAGGGGTGAGCACGTGCGCACGTGCAGAGGCATCCACCTTTGACTTGTGGGAAAGTGGGGGCTGAGAGGTCCTTAACCACACACCAAATTTGAACACCATCGGCTCAGCCGTTCCAGAGACATAGAATAGGGGTGTGCACGTGCGCACGTGCAA